>NPHX01000030.1:9044-22676 GCA_002271815.1 Eimeria falciformis | reverse complement strand
AGCGGAAGCTGCAATTAGGCGTTTGCAGCCACAAATGTGTAATGGCATGGGCCAATAATGCCTGGCAATGACACATGTCATGACTACTGCCTGTCTTTGTGCGTTTACGAGCAGCGTTGCCCTCTGCCTGCATTCGCTTTTGTCTACTTATTCGCAAGATACGCACTTGTTGAACCAAACCAGACGTCGCGCTTGCTACGTATCCCAAGCCCCCCACATGCAGCAAATACCAATGCCTACTAAATAAAGACGGGTTTCCGCAAGTCAGAGACGCATAGGACACAACAAGCCTCCATAATAAAAGAGTCTATCTGCTGTGCTTGTTTGCAGACCTACCCTAGTCCTAGTCTGCTCGGACCCAGCTAAGATGAATAAAGGACTGGGGCCAACAAACAGCATGGCCTGTTATGTTTGGGTGTTCAGTCGATCATACAACAGGTGCAGAATAGTGGACGGATGCGATTGCGCTGAAGCGGCATGCGATAAAATCAAATCAGATGGCATCTTTCTCCAAATACACCAGGCGTCAACACCACATAAAAACATATCAAAGCCTTTACCTTACTTGCGTCCGCCCTAGCCGTCCACAAGCTCGTCCGCTAATGTGTCGTTTTTTACTGAAAGCGCTGAGCAACGCACAAACACCCGAATGCTTTTTCTATCTACCCTTCTAAAGACACGGCTAGGAATTTCCCTTAAAACAATTTCTTTGCTAATATCTTTGTGCCATCAAACCCATTTCCTCGCATTCATATACACAATTCAGGAAAGCCTCTGCGAAACAAACAAATGAAGCAAGCAGGCATTGGCGGCCACAAATGTGTAATGTTCCTGGGGAGCAATGCTTGCCACCAACAGAGCTCGACACTTCTTTTTGTCGTTGTGCGCCCATTCGTTGCGACGTTTCTATCTGCTTGCTGCCCCATTTTTCAATTTATCCGCCAGATACGCACGGTCTGAATTTCAACGGAAGTCGCGCGAGACGTACCTCATCTCGTTCATATACAGCAAATGCTCGTCAGTGCTGAAGAAAAGCGGTGCTCTGCAAACCAGAGACGCACATGGCACAACGCGCCAATACAAAGATGCAGTCCATCCTTTGTGCTTATTCGTGTGCCGGCCCTAATCATAATATGCGGGGACTCAGCTAGGATGAATGGAAAACTGGGACCAAAGAAGATGGCGTGTTATGCTTGGTTGTTCAATTACACAGCAACACACAAAACGTTTTGAATACGGTGTCTGAGCATCTCAAGACACAGATAAGAATTTGCCTAAATGTAACTGCTTGTTCACTATCCTTGTGCCACCAAAGCCGTTTCCCAACATGCAGAAACACAAGGACAGGAAAGAACCTGCAGGACAAACAGATGCCGCACGTTTGTTTTTGCAATCACAAATGTGTTATGCTCGTAGCCAGCAATGCCTGACACTGATGGCTCTCGACACTACCATTTGTACGTGTGTGTCCAATCTCAACGTTGTCTTCTGTCTGCAACCGCCTTCCACCATTCATCCGCCAGATACGCACGCACTGAACAACACCAAAGGTTGTGCGCGAAATATTGCATTGCTCTTATATGCAGCATATGTTGGTTTGTACTGAAGACAAGCTCAAGTCTGCAAACCAGAGCCGCACAAGACACAATGCACCTATCCAAATGTGCAATTTACCCACTGTGCTTGTTCACCGGGTTACCCTTGTCGTAATATGCTGGGACCCAGATTGGAAAAAAAAGCTGGGATTAAACAACAACATGGCGTGTTATGCTTGGATGTTAAACTTTGTCAGTCAACAGTCGCAGAATACAGGGCATATATCATTGCCGTAAAGCGGCGAGCAATAAAACCAACTCACACAGAATCCTTTTTTAAACACGTCAATCATCATCACCACACAAAAACATATTAAAACCATTAATACACTTGCAAGGGCCATAGTTGTTCACTGGTTCGTCTGCTAATGCTCCTTTTAGCATGAAAGCGCTGAGCATCGCACAAAAATTTCCTTCTAATGCTATCTCTACCGAGCTCAAGGCACAACTAGGAATTTCCCTAAGTGTACCTGCGTGTCCCAGCACCCTTGCTTCACAAAACACATTTCCCCTCATTCATAAACACCAAGACACAAAATTGTCTACGGAAGAAACAGATGTTGCGATTAGGGATTGGCAGCAGCAAATGTATAATGCCCTTAATTAGCAATGTCGGCCACCTACAGAGCTCGACACTACCAGCTGTCCGTATGCGGCTAATTGCAACGTTGTTCGTTGCCTGCTGCAGCCTTCCGCCATTCATCCGCCAAATACGCACGAGCTGAACAAGACCGAAAACCGCGCGTAACGTATGGCGCCTCTCCCATAAACAGCAAATGCTTGTGAGTGCTGAAGAAAGGATCTGTTCTGCAAAACCAGAGACGCACAAGGCAGAACGCGCCTATCCAAATATGAAGTAAATAAACTGTGTTTGTTCTGGGACCTACCCTAATCGCAATCTGCCGGGATTCAGCTAGGATGAATTAAATCCTGAAACCAGCCAACAACGTGCCTTGCTATACTTGGGTGTTCAGTAAGTCAGCAGGTGCAGATTAGCGGAAGGATACCATTGCCTTGAAGTAGCAAGCAATAAAGCCAGCTCAGATGCAATTCCTTTTTAAATACACCAATTGCCAACACCACACAGAAACATATCAAAACCACCATCATACTTGCTTGCGTCCTAGCCGTCCATTGGTTCGTCCACTAAAATGTCGTTTTATACTAAAATCGTGGGGCAAAGCGTAGCAACCCGAATGCTATACCTACGCAAGTTATGACACGGCTAAACCCTTATGTAACTGCTTGGCCAGTATCTTTGGGTCACCAAACTCATTTCCCCGCATGCATAAGCAGAACGGAAAATAGCCTACAAGAGAAACGGATGCTGTACTATTGCTTTTGCAGCCACAAATATACGATGCCTTTGGTAAGCAGTGCATGCCAGTAACTTCGACACCACCCTCCGTCCATGTGCGCCCAATAACCATTCTGCCCCCTTTTTTTAACCGCCTTTCGTTATTCATCCGGCGAATACGCACGAACTGAACAACACCCGAGGTCGCGCGCTAGGTACCATATTGCTCTCATATGTGGCAAATGCTGGTGCATGCTGAAGAAAAGCTCTGTTTTTGCAAATTAGAGCTGCACAGGACAAAACGCACCTATCGAAATATAGAGTGCATCGGCTGTGCCTGCTCGCCAGCGTACCTTAGTCGTAACATGCAGGAACCCAGCTAGGCTCAATAAAAACTGGTACCAACAAACAAGACGGCGTGTTGTGCTTGCGTGTTCAATTGATCATACAGCAGGTGCAGAAAAAAGGACGAGTACCACTGCGCTAAAGCGACATGCGATAAAATCAAGTCAAAAAAAAGTCCCTCTCCAAGTACAGCAAGCGCCATCACCACATAGAAATTTCAAAAGCATTTCCTTATTTGCGTACGGCGTAGCAGCCGCTGTTTCGTCTGCTAATCTGTTGGTTTATGCTAAAAGCGCTGAGCAACGCAAAAAAGCCCGGGTGTTGTCTTCACGCATCTTCAGGCCCAGCTAGGAATTCCCCTAAAAGTAACTCCTTGGCCAGTATCCTTGCATCACAAAACCTAATTTGCCGCATTCCTAATAACAAAGACATGACAAGATCTACGAAAAAACAGATGCTGCAAGCAGGCCTTTTTAGAAAAAAATGTGTAATGCTTGTAGTCAGCAATACCTGCCACCTACAGAGCCCGACGCCACCATCTGTTCTTGTGCTGTCAAGCGCCCTGTTGACTTCCGACTGCAACCGCCTTCTGCCATTTATCCGGTAAATACCCACAACCTGAACCAGACGAAAGAGCGCGGGCTACGCATCTTGCACATATGCAGCACATGCTGGTGCATACTGAAGAAAAGCTCTGTTCTGCAAACCAGAGCCACGCATGGCACAACGCGCATATCAAAATAAGGAGTGCATTTGCTGTGCTTGTTCATGTTCCTACCTTAGACATAATCTGCTAGGATCCAGCAAGAATAATTAAAACAATAAGAAAAGATGACATGTTATGCTTGGGTGTTCAGTTGGTCAGTCAGCAGCTGCAGAATAGCGAACGGATGCCACCGCCATGAAGCGGCATGCGATAAAACCACATCAGATGGAATTCCTTTTCAAATACAATAATTGCCATCATTACACAGAAACATACCAAAGCCACTACCTTACTGGCATCCGCCGTAGCCGTCCACTGGTTCGTCCGCTAACGTGTCGCTTTATAGTGAAAGAGTTGAGCAACGTACAAAACCCCGAATGCTGCTTCTACACAACTCAAGACACGACTAAGAACTTTCTTGAATGCAACTGCTTGAAAAATATTTTTGCGCCGCCAAATCCATTTCCCCTAATTCATAACACAATGACAAGGAATAGCCTACAAAGGAAACGGATGCTGCAAAAAGGACTTTGAAGCCACAAATACGTAATGCCTTTGGCCAGCAACGCTTGTCATCCACATCTGCGCTACTATTTGTCCTTTTGCGTCTGTTGAATCGCCATGTGACCCTCTGCTTACAACCGCCTGCCGCTATGCTGCCGCCAGATACGCACAATCTGAACCAAGCAAGAGGCCGTGCGCTAAATATCCCTCCCTTTGCATATGCAGCAAATGCTGGCTTGTACTGAAGAGAAGCTCGGGACCACAAACCGGGGCAGCACACGACAGAATGCCTATCCAAATATGGAGTCAATTTGCTGTGCTTGTTCTCGGGCTTACCGTAGTCGCAATCTACTGGGACCCAGCTAGGCTGAATGAAAAATTGATACCAACGAACAAGATGGCGTGTAATGCATGGGTGTTCAAAGTGTCAGTCAGCATGTGCAGTATAGCCGACGGATACCATCTTGCTGAAGCGGTAAGCAATAAAACCAAGTTGTATGGAGTCTGTATTTAAAAGCAGCAATCGTCATTACCACACAGAAATATATCAACAGCATTATCATACTTGCTTCCGTCGTAGCCGTCCACTAGCTTTTCCGTTAATGTGTTGGTGTATGCTGAAATTGCTAAGCAAGGCACAAACACTCGCAAGCTGTCTCTACGTATCTCGAAAAACGGCTAGAAATATTTTTGAATGTAATTGCTTAGCTAATATCCTCGCTTCACCAAACAGATATCTTGCATTTATAACCCGAAAGTCAGGCAATAGCCTAGAAGACAGACAGATGCCGCAAGTAGGCCTTTGGAGCTACAAATGTGTAATTCGCTTGGCCAGAAATGTCTGCCACCGCCGGAGCTCGACACTATAGTCTGTCCATGTTGCTCCACTCGCGACGTTGCTTTCTGCTTGCAACCGCCTTTCGCCAATCATTCGCCAGATTCGCACGAACTGAACCAGACCAAATTTTCTGCGCTACATATCGCACCCCTATCAACTAAAAAACAGATGACATCGACTTGAAGTGCTACGAAATAAAATCAAGATGGAATTTCTTTCTAAAAATACAGCAATCGCCATCACCACACAGAAACATACCAAAACCATTATCATACTAGCTTCAGTCCTAGCCAACCACTAGTTCGTCCGCTATTCTGTCGTTTTCTGCTGAACGCGCCGAGCAACGCCGACAAACCCAAATGCTATGTCTACACATCTCAGGTCACAGCTAAAATTTCCCCTGAGTGGAGCTGCTTGGCTAATATTCTTGCGACACCAAACACATTTCCCCGCATGCAAAAACACGACACGAAAGCGTCTAGGGGACAAACGGATGCCGCAAGTATGCCGTTGGAGCTACAAATGTGTAATGCCCGTATTCAGCAATGCCTGCCACGCACGGAGCTTGGAACTACCAGCTGTCTTTGTGCGGCCAGGCGCTATGTTGCCCTCCGTTTGCAGCCGCCTTCCGCTATTCATCCGCCAGATACGCACTTCCTGAACTTGACTAGAGGTCGAGCGCTACGTATGCCATCCATCGCATATGCAGCAAATGCTGTTTCGTACTGAAGAAAAGTTCTGCTGTGCAAACCAGAAAAGCACAAGACACAATCCGCCTATTCAAATATGAAGTGCAGTGACTCTACATGTTTGCTTACCTACCGTAGTCGTAATATTCTGGTAAAGCGGCATGCAATACAACCAAGTCAGATGGAGTCCCTCTCCACGAATACATCAATCGTCATCACGGCACAGAAACATATCAGAGACATTCTCTTATTTGTTTTTACCGTAGCTGTCCACTGATTCGTCCGCTAATGCGTCGGTTTATATCCAAAGAACTGAAAGAAGCACAAAGTTCTAATGCTAAAAGCGATGGGCAACGCACAAAAGCCTGAATGCTGTTTCTATGCATCTCAAGCCACGACTAAGAATTCTGCTAAATGTAACTGCTTGGACAATATTCTTGAGCCACCAAACTTGTTTTTTCAGATTCATAAACCAAAGACAGGACATAGACTGCGAGAGAAGCGGATGCAATAAGTAGGCCTTTGCAGCCACAAATGTGTAATGGCATTGGCAAGCAATCCCTGCCACCGACAAAGCTCGCCAATAACATCTGTATTTGTGCATCTAAGTTCTCTTTTTCCCTTTGGCTGCAACCTCCTTTGAATAGTCATCATCCGGAGATGCACTTCCTGAACTAGGCCAGAAGTCACCCGCCAACTATCGCGCTGTTCACACAAGATCGGTAAATGCTAGGGCATACTGAAAAAGAGGCTGGACACTGCAATGCAAAGCCGCACAAATATATGTTGCCTATTCAAACATGGAGTGTACTCGTTTTTCTTTTTCGCCAGCCTACTGTTTTCGAATTTAGCAGAGACTTAACTATAGAGAAAAAGCAGGCCAACAACCAAAATCGCTCGTTACGCTTGGGTGTTCAATTTGTCAGTAAGCAGCCGCAGAATATACGATGCATGCAATTCAACTAAAAAACAACAAAACAGAATCGGAAGGAATTCCAATCAAAATACAGCAATCACCATCACAACACTTAAACATGTGAAATCCTTTGATAAACTTGCGTACACCCTTGCCGTCCGCTGTTTCGTCCGAAACAAGCAGTGCGATTGCGTTTCCTATACTGAAAAGGCTAAAAATCCGCAAAAATCCAACTGCTGCCTCCAAACATATCAAAGGAACGCCAGCGAATTTTTCTTAATGTAACTTCTTGGCCAATACACTTAAATCACCAAAATCCATTTCATGGCATCCTTAAACCTCACGATAAGAAATGACCTACAGGACATACAGATATCGCAGGTAGCTTTTTGCGTTTTCAAATTTTCATTGCTCTTGGCCAGGAATACCGGCCTCCAACGGATCTTGACAAAAGTACCAACAGTCCTTGAGGCCCAAGCGCGGCGTTGTCTCCTGCTTGCAGCCTCCCTCAGGTATTTGCTTGCCAGTAACGCACGAACTGAACAAGAAGTGAAACGACGAGCTACGGGACAAATTGTTCAGCCAATGTTCTATACCACCATACTTGTTCCCGTTGCTACCCCACTCCTAAGCCGCGGGCACCCAGTTATACTAATGTTAAAAATCGAGCCAACAAGCAACATCGCATCATACGCTGGGGCACTCAGCTGGTCAGTCAGCAGCTCCAGAATAAAGGATTGTATAATTCCGTTAAAACGAAATGCGATAAAACAGAGTTTGTTTCACTCCAAATACAGCAATACTATGACGACAAAGAAGCACATACAAAACATTATTAGACTTACGTGCACCCTTGCTGTGAGCCATCTCTTCAGCTACAAGCAATGCATGATTGCTTCCCTTCAACCAAAAATGCTAAACGAGGCTCGGTAACTCAACTGACGCCTCCAAACATCTCAAAGAAACACCAAAGAATTTCCCTTAATGTAACTCCTTGGCCAAAACACTTGGGTGACCAAAATTCATTTTGTTGCATCTTTAAACACAAGCATAGGAAATAGCCTGCAAGACGAAAGCATGCCGTATGTAATCATTGGCTTTTCAAAAGTTTTAGTGCTCTTGGCCAGGACTACCTGCATCCGGAGCTCAGCAAAAAACCATCTGGCCTCGAGGCCCAAGCGCGACGTTGCACCCTGCCTCTAACCTCCTTGAAGTATTTGTTCGCCAGTAACGCACAAGCTGAATAAGAAGTGAAACGACGAGCTACGGGACAAATTGTTCAGCCAATGTTCTATACCACCATACTTGTTCCCGTTGCTACCCCACTCCTAAGCCGCGGGCACCCAGTTATACTAATGTTAAAAATCGAGCCAACAAGCAACATCGCATCATACGCTGGGGCACTCAGCTGGTCAGTCAGCAGCTCCAGAATAAAGGATTGTATAATTCCGTTAAAACGAAATGCGATAAAACAGAGTTTGTTTCACTCCAAATACAGCAATACTATGACGACAAAGAAGCACATACAAAACATTATTAGATCTGCGTGCACCCTTACAGTGAGCCATCTCTTCAGCTAGAAGTAGTGCACGATATCTCTCTTTATAGCAAAAAGGCTAAACAACACGCGCGAACCAGCATGCTGTCTCTACTCAGCTGAACACACGGCTTAAAATTCCCGTAATCTACCTCCTTGCCAATTCCGTCTTAGCATCAAACTGATTTTGTTGTATCTTTAAACACAATGGCAAAAGAGGACCAACGGGGCAAACGGATGCCGTAAGGAGGCCTCTGCACGCACAAATGTATAATGCTGTTGGTTAACAATGAATGCCATTGATGCAAAACGGCACGACCATGTGTTTTTGTGCTTCGAATTGCGACTTTCCCCTCTGAGTTCAATCTCTTTCGGGTTTTCATCCGCTAAACACGCACCCACTGAACCAAACCGGAAACCGCCGCCTACAAATCATGCCGTTGCCACATCATGCAGTAAACGATGGTGCATACAAAAGAGAAGCTCTCTTATCAAATCCAGAGTTGCACTAAACGCAATGTGCCTATTCAGATATGGAATGCACCAGCTGTGCTTGTTCGCGGGGCGACCTTAGTCGTAATCTGCTGGAATCCAGCTATGCTGAATATATAACTGGAAACAACGAACAAGATGGCGTGTTATGCTTGGGCGTTCAATTGGGCTGTCAGCAAGTGCAGAATAGAGGGCGGATACCATTCCCGGCAAACGGAACGCCAGAAAGCCTAGTCAGATAGAATTTTAATTCAAATGTATCCACATCTAGAACGACAACAAACCTATTAAAAATGTGATTCCACTTGGTTCCACCCTAACTGTCTGCCGGTCCGTCTACGCAGTGCGCGACTGCTCATCTTACACCAAACAAGTTAAGCAGCCCGCGAAAACACCAATGCTGTCTCTGCGCATCTCAACAGAGTCGGGAAATTTTCTGAATGTAAGTGCTTGCATAGCACCCTTGCGTCACCAAATTTGTTCCACCTCACCCACAAAAGTAAGAACAGGAAATCGAATAGGGGGGAAGAGGATGTCACAGGTGGACCTTTGCGGCCACAAATGTGTAATACCCTTGGCGAGCAATCCTTCTCGGCACGACCCTCTGTCCTTGTGCATTCATGCACAACGTTGCCCTCTGTCTGCGACCGCCTTCGGGTTCTCGTTCACCAGGCACGCACTATCTGGACCAGAACAGAGGTCAGGGGATACGGAACAAATGCCCCATTAGTCTCGTACAGTGCAGTGCTTGTTCGCATGACTACCGTTGTCTTTGTTTGCTGGAACCTAGCAAAGGCAATTTAAAATATCTGGCCAAGAAACAAAATCAGAGCTGATGTTTGGGTGTCCAATTGGTCAATCAGCATCCGGATAATAGAAGAGGGATACCATGCTCCTGAAACGGAAAGCAAAAAAGCAGGGTTGGGTGCAATTCATTTCTAAATACAACAGTAGCCACGATAGCACACAAGAAAATTTAAAACATTACTAGAGTTGCGTCAACCCAAGCTGTCCGCTTTTTCGTCCGCTACAGGCAGTGCTGCAGTACGCTCTTTATACCAAAAACGCTAATCAACACAGAAAACACGAACAACCTTATTAATAATCTCAACAGACGCCAGAGGTTATTCTTAAGTGTAAATGCCTGCCCGATAAGCTTGCATCATCAACTCTATTTTAAGAAATGCATAAATACAAGGACAGGAAGTGCGGTATAGGACAAACGGATGCCGCAAATAGGCCTTTGCGGCCAGAATGTGCATTTGCCCAATACAATCCGTGTTACCAATGGAGCCCGGCAAAACTACCTGCAATCGTTGTGCGTCCAAACGCTACGGCGTCATTTTTCTGAAACCGCAATCAGGACTTTAGTTGCCCAAAACGCACTAACTAAACCAGAAAAGACATCAACCGCTGCGGAACAGATTGCTACATTAGTGCTACATACCGCCGCGCTTGTTCACATACACATCGTAGTAGCAATCTGCTGTAACTCAACCAATACATGAAAAGCATGGGCCAACAAACAACGTCGCGCCTCATGCTTTGTGCTCAATTGTTCATGCAGCAACTGCAGAATAACGACCGGATGCGATCCCCCTAAAAAGGAATGCAACAAAAACGAATCCAATCAAATCCCACTCTAAACGCAGATATTGCTATAACGGCACAGAAGCACAGCTGTTTTCTGATTCATCTGCTACAAGCACTGCGTTATTGCTAGAAAAGCTAGGCAACGCGCAGCATCCCGAATACTGCCTCTACGCATCTCAACAAAAGGCAAAAAATTTCCCTGGATGTAAATGCTTGGCCAATACCTTTGGTTTGTCAAAACCATTTTGTGGCATCCACAAACAAAAGGAACGTAAATAGCCTACGAGACAGGAAAGACGTAAGCACCTCTGTACTTCCAAGGACCTGCAAAGAGCCTCTTCAAGATAGTGCCTGCCTCTAGCAGCCCTCGGTGCTGCCATCTGTCCTTGTTCGTGCAAAAGCAATGCAATCTTTTTTCTGCAACCGCCTTCGGGTATTCATACGCCAGAAACGCACTACTGAATCAGGGCAGAAGTCACGAGCTATGGAACAAATTGTTCCACGAGTGTATAGCGGAGTCCTTCTTGGCGCAGCTGGTGTAGATGCAGTCTTGGAACACAACAAATATTAAATAAAAAAACCGAATTGAAAAACAAGATCGTGTCTTACGGTTTAGGATTCCACAGTCAGCAGCTGAAATTTTGATGACTGGCACTATCCTCTTGAACGCAAATGCCGTAAAACCGAAGCGGCCGAAATCCCACTTCAAATATGGGCATCGCAGTTAAGGCACTGATACAGGTCAAAAACAGTAGTGGATATACGTCGACCGCAGTTGTGAGCTGTCTTGTCCGCTACAAACAATGCGCGGTTGTTCTACTTAAAAGCTGAGAAATGCTCAAAATCCCGAATGCTGTTTCTATGCACATCATAAGGCGGCTGCATCTCTGACTGTAACTCCTTGGCCAGTATCCTTGCGTTGCCAAACCAATTTTTTTGTACTCATAGTCACAAGGACAGGAAATAGCGTAAGGGACGAACAGGTGCCACAAGTACGCCTTTACAGCCAAGGAGGTTTTATGTTCTCTGTCAGGAATGCCTGCCACCGACACAGCTAAGCATTATCATTTGTGTTTGTGTATCAAAACAAAAATTTGTTCTTTACCTGCAATTATCTTAGGGTAGTTACCCGCCAGTTACGCACGTCCTGAAACATAACAGAAGGAACGCGTTACGGAGAATATGGCTTTGTTAATATCGCATACCGCCTTCCTTGTTTGCCAGGACACCATAATCGTAAAAATCGAGGACTTAGTTTTACTAAAAAACAAACTCAGGTCAAAGAAAAACATGCCGTCTTTTGGTCCGTTGTTTAATTTGTCAGTGAGCAGCTGCAGAAAAAAGACGGATGTCATTCTGCTGAGGAGTAAGGTGATTAAAATGAGTACGATGGAATCTTATACCAAGAACAGCAAGTAGAAAATCAACGACACAGAAACATATCCAAACGGTTACTAAATTTACGTACGCTGTGGCCGCCCACCGGTTCTTTCCCTAAAAGCAGTGCACAATTGCTGTTATTTTTGAGAAAAAAGCCATGCAACACTAACAAATCCTAATGCTGTCTATACGCATCTCAACAAAAAGCAAAAAATTTCCCTGAACGTAAATTCTTGCCAAAAATCCGTGCATCACCAAACCCATTTCACGCCATCTATAAACACAAGAACAACAAATGGCATTCGGAACAAGCGCATGCCGCAAGTATGCCTTTCCTGCAAATGATCTGTAATACGCATGTCCAAGAGAATGTCCTACATCAACGGAACTTGGCACTACCATCTGTCCTTGGGCGTCCAAGTGTGACATGCCCTCTCCCCGCAACCGCAGTGTGTATCCCGGAGAGACACACCAACTAAACCAGACCAGAGGTCACGCATTACAGAACAGATCGTGCCATGAGAGTTGTACACAGGACGTTTGTTGGCGCGGTTAACGTGGCGGTAACGTGCTGGGATTCCGCAAATACTAAATAAAAACAAGCTGGCCAGCTAACAAGACCGCGTCGTCGAGTCCGTTGTTGATTTGGTCAACCAACAGCGGCAGAATACAGGACGGATGCCATCCCTCTAAACCGGAATGCTGTATAACTAAGTAGGATAAAATTCTACTTTGAACACGGCAATCGCCATGACGACACAGTAACACATTAAAACAAAATACAAGATATGCGTTCAACCTAGCTGTATGCTGGTTCGTCCGCTACAAGCAGTGCGCGTTTGCTCATTATACCAAAAAGGCTAAGCAACGCGGAAAAGTTTAAATTCTGTCTTTACGCATCTCAACATACTCCAGGCAATTTCTCTTAACGGAACTGCTTTCCCCGTGTCCATGACTCACCAAACCCATTTTGCGGCATCCATAAACACAATTACAGCACATAATATACAAAAGAAACGCAGCTCTCAAATACGCCTCTGATGCCAGAAACGTGTAATGCCCTTGGCTAGGAATACTTGTCTTGGACGGAGTTCGACAATAGGACCATCTGTCCGTGTGTCTCCAAGCGGGACGCCACCCTGCCTGCAACCTCCTTCGGATGTGCAACCTCCAGAAGCGCACGAACTGAACCGGAATAGCAGTCATGCGCTACCAATCATACTTTTTACCAAATATCTTACACCGCCGTGCTTGTTTTTCACGAACACCGTAATGTTGCTCTTCTGGGACCCAGCTACACTAAATTCAAAACTTGCGCCAATGGACAGGATCGAGCCTTGCTGACAGGTGTCAAATTCCTCAGCCAGTAGCTTCAGAATAGCGAATGGATAGTTGGACGAAATTCCATTTCCAATACAGCAGTACCCACGACAACAAAAAAACGTGACCAGACCACTACAATGTGCACCATAGCTGTATGCTGGTTCATCAGCTATAAGTACTGCTCCATTGGTCGCCTTATAGCAAAGAAGCTGTGCAACAAGCAAAACGCCAAATGATGTATTTACATATCTTAACAGAAAGAAAATATTTTGCTTTCGTCTAAACGCTTGCCCAATACCCTTGGGTCACCAAACCCATTTTGTGAAATTTTTAAAAACAAGAACAGGAAACGTCCTACGGGAAAACGGATGTCCAAACCATACAGTTCCATCCAGAATGTGTAAAATCATTGGCCAA
>NPHX01000029.1:254274-268743 GCA_002271815.1 Eimeria falciformis | reverse complement strand
TGTTGCTGCTGCTGTTGCTGCTGCTGTTGCTGCTGCTGGTGCTGCTGCAGTGAGGAGACAAATGCGCAGCGTCCTCCGCCTCGGTCTCACGCTCTAACAGTTGTAAGAGCTGCAAGCTTGACGGTCTTCGGGAACCCCATACAGAGGAGGTAGCGAAGAGAAGGGGCCCCTTGCCCTCAAGGGACGCGGGGGACTCAGGCATCAGCTCCATCTGTCTCCTTGCTGCTGCTGATGCTGCTGCAGAGACCTCAGCTATAATGCGCCTAGGGAAGGGCCTCGAAGTGACCCTGCTGCTGCTTCTGCTGCTGCACCAAGTGGAAGGGCCCCTTTGTGTGTACAGGCCGCAAAAGGTTACCATGGAGGCCCCCGAAGGAAAGAAAAGAAATATCTGCTGCTGCTGCTGTCGATGCTGCTGCCGATGCTGCTGCTGCTGTGTGCCTTCGTCAGCTGTATATACACCTGATAGAGAGGAAAGGGGAGCCTCTCATTTCCTGCTTGTCTTTTATCTAAAGAATTTGGAAATTCTGTGGCCTAAAGAAAATCAGAGAAAGCAGAAGAAGGTCCGTAGACACCTCAGATGCAGCCCATCAACTGCACAACTTTCAGGCCGCTGGTGTGCTGCTGCTGCTGCTGTGGTTGTGTGTGTCTTTGCTTCTGTTGTCCTTGAGATAAAATAAAAAGATTGATTTCAATTATTGTCAAAGAGTGGCTCCCCTTTCGTCGTAGCTGATACACGGAGTGGGACGAGGCCTGCTGCTGCTCCTGCTGCTGCTGCTGGCTGCTGCTCCTGCTGTCCCTCAGCTGGGCTGTACTGCGCCCGATCTGCTACTGCTACCAATGATCTTTTACTAGCTAAAAATAGAGAGATACAGAAGGCGCAATATCATTAGCGACCAGACCCTAAGCCCTAAACCCCTAGCTCTGAAGCACGCAGGCTGCTATCAGTTAGCATTGAAATACATTGAAATATGTCTTTCTAGCGCTTCTTCTTTACGGAAAAAGACAAGCCAACAAAGAAACAACTGATGACTGCTGCTGCTGCTGCTGCTGCTGTTGCTTCTGCTGCGGACTACAGAGAGGTTCTGGCGACGGTGAAAGGAAGGTGAATGGAGGAAACAGCCGAGTGACCCCAAAGAGCCAAATCGAGACTAACGCAGCATTTCCTGCTGCAGGCCTTTACGGCCCATAGCCAGCTGACGCGTCTCTTTCGCCCCACAGCACAGGCGGCCAAACGCACCATGAGGCCCATGACGCCCATTATGAGGCCCATGGTAAGGCCCATGCTGAGGCCATGATAAGGCCATTATGATGTTTATAATAAGGCCATGGTAAGGCCATCATAAGGACATGATGAGGTTATGATGAGGCCATGATAACACACATGATGAAGCTATGATGAGGCCATGATGAGGCCATGATGAGGCCCATGGTGAGGCCATAGTGAGGCCATGATGAGGTCATGGTGAGGCCATGATAAGGTCCATTATGAGGCCATGATAAGGCCCATTATGAGACCATGATGAGGCTCTTGTGAAACCCACTACGGAGCCCATGATGAGGGACATGATGAAGGCTATGATGAGGCCCATAAGGCCCATGATGATGCCATGATGAGACCATGATAAGGCCATGATGAGGCCCATTATGAGGTCCATTATGAGGCCAATGATGATGCCATGATCAGGCCATTATTTGGCCATTATAAGGCCCATTATGAGGCCCATTATGAGGCCCACGTTGAGGCCATGATAAGGCCATGATGAGGCCCATGGCGTATCATGCGTGCACAGAGAAGACGCACGGCCTGTTGATCTCTGCACGTTTGCTGAATGTCGGGTTTAGTGGGGGGCCCTATGTGCGCAGGTGGGCGCAGCCAGCTCTCTGCACTTTGGGCTGTCAACTTTTGCCCAGCTGCATGCAGCTGGGCCCACACGGCGTGGGAGGTCTCCCCACACACAACCAACCAAAAGCGCATGCGACGCAGGGTCTTCCGCGTAGGCCCCAAATGGACAGGGGGGGCTGCAAAGACACTCAGTGGAGAGACCGAAGAGACAGGCAGCTGCTAAGGCTTTTAAGAGGAGAGAGGCACCGGGGTTAGAAAGGAGACTGCCGTTGAGGACTGGCAGTTGAGTTTATAGCTGCAAAGAGCGCAGGGCCCAGCTAGGCCACAGGGTGTGTCTCCTCTTAGCAGAGGGACAGCAAGCAGCACCACAACACAATTCCTGCACTTGCAGCAGGCAGGCAAGTGCATGCAAGGGTCTCTTAGCTCAGAGACAGGCTATTTCCCTGACGCCTTCTTGGCTGCTGTCTCCTTAACTCTAACGGATGTCTTGACGGAGACAGACGTAAAGCCTGTCTGTCTGTCTCCGTGCCTCAAGACAGACAAACTGTCTGTCTGTCTCCCTCAGAAACAAACCGGCTGTCTGTCTCCCTTTCTCGTTGTCTGTCCCTCAAGACATCGATAGATCCGAGCGAGTTGAGAGACGGGGAGACAAGAGGAGAACCTTTTAGTTGCACTTGAGTAGAGACAGTGAGCAGAAAGATGAGACATGTGCAAATACAAAGATGAAGGCAGACAAAAGAAACACGAAAAATTTATTAAAATAGTTTGTTCTACAAAGAGAGAAGGAGACTGTATCTGCCATGCTTAATTATGCAAATATCGCTAGTAGGAGGACAGGCTCTTTGAGCAGCCCATTCCTCGTCAGGGCTTTTTCATTTGTCTCTGGGGGCATCTCCGTCTCTACGCGCGTCTCCTGTCTCTGTTTGGGGTGCCTCATCTGTCTTTGTGCAGAGTGTCTTTTCTGTCTCTTTGATCGTTTTTTGTCTCTTTCTGAACCGTCTGCAGGTGGCTGTCTTTTCTTTGTAAAAGCGTTCCCTCTGTCTCCTCGTTTGCTAGCGGCTTGGCTGCCACAAAGAAAAACCCACCGGTCTCCTTTGTATGGCCTGTCTGTCTCCTTTGTATGGCCTGTCTGTCTCCTTTGTATGGCCTGTCTGTCTCCTTTGGCTGACCTGTCTGTCTCTTATGTCTGGCCTGCCTGTCTCTTGTGTCTGGCCTCTCTTTCGCCCTGCCACAGTTCTGGCGTCAATCGGTTACTCCAAAAAAAGTTTGGCTGCGCCGCCCAGCTAGCTGTATTAAGCTTTAGCAAACTACAGCTAGCTAGAGGTGAGTTCAGCTAGCCAATGGCTGGCGGTCTCAGTTGGTTGCCCCGCAGCTACTGCATGCAGCGCGTCCACGAGGGACTGGCAGAAGGGCTGAGGCTTTACCTCCTCTGAACTTGAGAGTCCTCCTGGCGTAAAGGCCGCGGCGTGCGGCGCCTGTCTCTCTTCCGTCAGGCCGAGGAGACAGGAAGCGAGGGGTCGTAGCTCACTTCTTAGGAGACACACGAGCTGCAGATACACCCCAACAGCAGCAGCAGGCTAGCAGCCAAGAGTTGGCCTTTACAAAGCAGAAAGAGACAACAGACAACAGGAGAGAGAAGGGAGACAGACGATACTGAGGGAGAGTGTCTCTTACAGCCTCGAATGCTTCTCTTCTCCTGCTGTCTCCTTTTGGTGGCAGCAGGCTCCCTCGGTCTCTCTTGCTGCGTGAGTTCAAGACAAACCATGGGCGCAGTCCAGCAGGTACAAACGCAGGGCCCCATGCCTCCGTCTCCTGATGCTGCGGCTGCTGTTCCAGTTGCTGCTGCTGCTGCAGTGCAGCAACAAGAGCCCGAAAGACCTCATCCACCAGCACAACAAACTCAGAAAGCCTTGAGGCAGCGGAGGCATTGCTGCTGCTGCTGCTGTCGCTGCTGCTGCTGCTGTCTCCTGTGCAGGCGGGCTGCTGCGCCTCAGCAACAAAGGCAGCAACGCAGCAAACAGCAGAAAGGAGACTCTGGGGGCCCGTATATACGGCCCCCCCTCCCGTTGAAAGACAGCCCCCACAAGCACAGAGAGGTCCCCGACCCACGAACTCAGAGCCTTGGATTGAGGCCTCTACGGCTCTTGCTGCTGCTGCTGCTGCTGCTGCTGCGGTGTCGCTGCTGCTGTGCCCGTTGCTGCTGCTGCTAGGCCGTTCTTTTACGGGCCCCAGCAGGAGGGCGCCTGGGGCCCCCAAGTGACAAAAGAGAAAGTCTAAAGCCAACGCTAAGGCAGTTGGAGGAGGGGAGAGGAGATGGCACGAGGCACGCCCTGCAGCCAAACACTTTGAGCCGCACACAGTGGGCGCAACAAACTCCCCTGGGGTTCCCCCTTGGGGATCCCCTGGGCCTCGGTGGCCCCCGGCTATGGAGGAGAGGGGAGGCAGCAACTGCCGGGTAGCGCAGCAGAAGAACGAGACAGAAGCGGAGACACGCCCAGCACACCAGGCAGCAGCAAACACATCGTCACCACAACAACCCCACCCATTGTTTGTTCCTGCAGCGGCTGCTGCTGCTGCTTCAAGGGAAGCACCCAATGGCCCACAGGCCTCTTGGCAAAGGGGCAGCACAAGCTGGGATAGGGCCTGGTCACAATCAGAGAGGCCTCGGGGTCCCCAGGGGGCCCCCATACTTTTCAGCAGAGCCTCTCGCCTGTGGGGATGCCCTAACAATTGGGCTGTTGCTTCCTGCAGCAGCAATTCAAGGCAGAGGGGCCCCTTGAAGTGTATCTCCTGCTGCTGTTGCTGCTGCGGGGCTGCAGCAGAGGGCCCCTTTGAGGGGACCCCCGAAAAAGAAAAGCCGAAGGGTTTCGTACCCTCTAGGAGCAGCGTGACCAGCACACGAAAAGGCAGGGGGCCCCCAGCTCCCTTAACAAGACAAGAACCACCTGGGGCCCCTATGCCCCCCGCAACCGCTGTTGGAGAACCCCTCAAGAGGCTCCCAGATTTAAGGAGACAGCTGAGGAGAGAAGCAGCAAAGTGGGTGGCCGATAACAAGCGGGTTTCTGCAGAAACCCCTTCAGGAACCCAGCTAACAACAACTGCACCCGTCTCCTGGGGGTCCCTCTCAAGGCCAACAGGACGGACCCCTTTTGACACTTCTGCTGGGGGGGCGTCCAAGCTCAAAGGGCCATATGGAGACACTCCTGCTGGTAGTGCTGCTGTTGGAGGAGACACAATAAAAGCGCTGCCCCTGTTGCCTGCTGGGAAGGCCTCCAGTAAGAGAGGAAAGCCAGCAGGTATACCTTCGCTGCTGCTGCTGCTGCTGCTGCTGCTGCAGCTGCTGACTTTTAGGGTGTACATACGGCCCAAACCCAAAGGGAAGAGACAGGAGCGCAGGGCATGCGGCAGCAAGAGTGACAGTGTACCCGCAGGAGCAGCAGCTGCTGCAGCAGCAGAGACACTGGCGATAGCAGCCTCTTTGCAGGAAAGAGGGAGACGCGAGGCAAGAGACAGATGCCCAGATAAAACGTCGGCAGAGGTGCAGTAAAACACCTCGTTGACTAGAGAAAGAAAAACAGCAGAGAGGGGGGAGAAGGCGGTGGCCCTGAGGAGACATGCGAGGCAGGCAAACAGAGAGCGAGGTGGTTACACAGCAAGAGACAGAAAGAGAGAGACAAGCAGAGGGGAGACATGCACAGGGACAGAGAGACAGATAAGCAGAGAGGAGACACACACAGGCACAGATACACCAAGGAATGGAGACAGAAGGAAACAGACGGAGACAGAGATACCCAGAAAGAAACAAAGGCAGCGACGCACAGGAGTAGACACAAAGAGACAGGAGGCTGTGATATTTACCTGAGGCTCGAAGACGTGAGGGCTGCCCGGGCCACAAAGAGAAACAAGCGGGACCACGCTGCCGTTGCTGCCAAAATTTGCTGTCTCCTTGCAGCAGCACCAGCAGCGACAGAAGCGGATGCATCTGTAGCAGAAGCAGAAACATTCTCCTCTGCTGCAACAGCAGCAGCAATCGAGCTGGCTGCCAGCAGAGACAGTCCCCGTGTCCACACTCGCAAACGAAGCTCGTGCTGTTGCTGCCTTAGCTGCTGTTGCTGTTGCTGCTGCTGCTGGTTGGATGCAGCCGCAGCAGCAGCAGTAGAGAGAGGGCCCGCCCATACAGCAGCAGGTAGTTGCTGCTGTACCTTAACAGATTCAGCGGCAACGTGGGTGTATACTTCTGCTGCTGCAGCAGGAAGTTGCTGCAGCAGTCCCTGCGCATCATATCCCAGCAGCAGCAGCAGCAGCGGAGACGTCAGAGCGGGGGCTTGCATCACATATAATGCAAAGCCTTCCTGCTGCTGCTGCTGCTGCTGCTCCTGCTGCTGCTGCTCCTGCAGTCCTGTGTCCTCTGAGGGGACACTTTCTGCGTCGGACGCGGAACTGGAGCTGACGGCTTCAGCACGTGCCAGCAAGGAAGGAGATGGTGGTCCTTTCAAAGACGCAGAAAAGACAGGAAAAGGAGACACATCAATCGCGGCAGTAGCAGCAGCAGCAGCAGCAGCAGCAGCAGTAGAATCGTTCTTCTGGCTGCTGGCCTCTTCGCTGCTGTCGTCGCTTATCTCCACCACTTGCGGCTGCTGCTGAGACACCGTAGCATTCGAGGCGTTGCTGTTGCTGCTGCTGCTGCTGCTGCTGCTGTGGCTTGTACTGGGGAGAGCGGCTTGCGATAATCTCTGGGCAGCGGCATCAGAAGCACAAGGTTGAGTGTCTCCTCCTGCTGCTGCTGTTGCTGCTGCTGTTGCTGCTGCTGGCTCGTGTTTATTGCCATTCTCTGCGGTGTCGTCGATAAGCAGCAGCTGCCTCGTGCTGCTGCTGCCGCACTGCAGCGGCTGCTCCTGCTGCTGCAGCAGCGAGTCCACCGCGTCAAGCCACAAGTTCTCCAGGGCCACCCCGTACAAAATGAGGGCCTCTGCAGAGGCCGCCGCGTTGTTTTCCGCTTCTGCTTGTTGCTGCTGCTGTCGTTGCTGCTCGCGCTGCTGCAGCCGCTGCTGCTTCTTCTTAGACTTTTGCCAAGCTGAAAATGGCAGTGGAGGGCCCCCAGGGGCGCCTCTGTTGTGTTGCGCTGCTGCAGCAGCAACAAGAGTGGCGTGCAGCTGCTGGAGACACCTCAGAATAGGCAGCAGGGGTCTGCTTTTGGGGCCCTCCCGCTGTTCAAGCTGCTGCTGCTGCTGCTGCTGCTGTTGCTGCGGCCTTTCAACATCTTTCTGCTGCTGCTGCTGCTGCAGCAGAGCAATATTCTTAACAAAAGAAGATCGCTGCAGTCTCCCCAATCCTCGCTGCAGAGCGGAGGGAGACAGGTGCAGCAGTAGCCTGCTGGTGCCGGTGCTGCAGCAGCAGCAAGCATAAGTGTGGGGCGCTGTGAGCAGCCACTGCAGCAGAGACACCTGGGGAGTCAGTAGCGGGAGGGGCCCCCCTTGGGAAGTTCCTGCGGGCTCAGCATGGGGAGAAGGGGCCCTCAGGGCAAGGGAGAGGTTTAAGATTTGCTGCAGCAGACCTCGCAGCTGCCGGGGGCACGGAAAGTGCTGGGGAGTCTCCAGGGGGCCCCCCAAGAGACGCCTGCCCAAAGGGGGGCCCCCGAGGCTCTCTGCCCTCCCAACGCCAAACAAAACAAAAGCTTTCTTTGCACCGAGAGAGAGAGACACATACCCACGCTGCTGTTGCTGCTGCTGCTGCTGTTCATCGTGGTAGGAAATGGTCTGCTGCAGCTGCAGCTGTGCCTTTGCCGCTGCTGATGCAACATAAAGAGCAGCAGTAGCAGCAGTGGAAAGCAGGGCAGCGCGGAGGGGAGGGGGCCAGACCCTAAGAGCCCCAACTGCGGGATCTTGGGTGAGGTGGGGCCCCCTAGGGGCCCCCGAAAAACCTCCTGTTCTCCCCGTGGGGGCCCCCAAGTGCGCTTGTCTCGCAGCCGCAGCTTTGTCAAGGGCCCCCACCGCCTCGGGGCCTACGAGAGCCCCCAAGGGTGCAGAGAGAAAACGACATATTAGAGACACCAGGGAAGCCGCCGTGTCTCCTGCTGCTTGCTGCAGCAAAGGAGGCCCCTCGAAATCCAAGAGGTCCGTAAGGGAGGGAAGCACGTTACCTATAAATGTCTCCAAAAGCTGCGACACAGCAGCAGCAGCAGCAGCAAACAGGTGTGCTGTCCGAAGGAGACACTAGCAGCAATGTGTATAAAGGCAACCAACCAAGCCCCAAAACCCTAAACCCTAAACCCTAAACCCTGAACAGTCCCTTAGCACCAGCATTCCTTCCCTACTTACCGGCATTTGTTGCTGTTGTTGCTGCGGCTGCTGCTGCTGCTGCTGCTGTCTCCTCCGCTCGTTTGATGCTGCCAGCTGCAAGACGAGGGGCCCCATAACGGGCCCCACCTCCTCGGACCCCCTGGGGGCCCCCGAGCCATCGGTGTCTCCAAACAGCAGCAAGTGAAATATACTGCAGCACTGCTGCAAAAGCTGCAGTTGCTGCAGCGACTCGCCCTGCTGCTGTTGGCTGCTGCTGCTGCTGCTGTCTCCTTTTGAGTTACGCGCTGAATCGGCACGAACCCCACGGCCGTCCTGCAGCAGCAACAGCAGCAGCAGCAAGAGCAGCAGGACAGCAGCAGCATCACAGCAGCAGCAACAACAACAGAATGGTAACAGCAGGAATACAACACAATGCAAATGAAGTCTCAGAAACACCAGCAGTAGCAGCAGCAACAGCACAGCAGCAGCACAGCAGCAGCAGCGCAGCAGCAGCAGCTGTTACTGCAGGTTTGTAGCTGACTGTAAGGTCATGTAATTGCTGCAGCCAGCATTCGCAGCAGGACCCAAAGAGCTGCAGGAGAAGGGCATTCTGCGTGTCTCCTCCCTCTACACTTTCTGCTGCTGCTGCTGCTGCTGCTGCTGCTGAATTGGCGGCAGCAGCAGAAAGGCCTTCTAGCTGCAGCATGCTGCTGCGTTGCCGCGCCTTGAGCTGCGCAATGCTGAGGCCCAGTGTCTCCTCCCCTGGGGAGCGACCCCCACAGAGACGCTCCCTCCGTAGGTGCGAGGGTAGCAGACGCAGCAGCAGCGGCAAGCCCACAGAGAGAGGGGCCCCCTTCGCAGCAGCTGCTACCACAACCCGCAAAACGTGCTGCGGCAGCTGCAGCAGAGAAAGCAGCAGCAAGAAGGCCTCTAGGGTTCAAAGTACTCAGGAATAGGGTTTAGGGTTTGATGGCTGGTGTAGAAAAGAGAGGTGTGCAGGCGCAGCAGCAGCGAAACCCGGGCAACAAGAAGCACACAAAGGCAGAGCCACGGCAGCAGCAGCAGCAGCAGCAGCAACAGCAACAGCAGCAGCAACAGCCTACTTCAGGAAGGCTGAGAGTAAGCCTTGGGAGCCGGAAGAGGAAGAGAGACACTAGGCGCAAACCGTCTCCTCTCACCCTCGAGTCCACAGCCGTCAGACAGCTGCGGCACAGAGACACACGCCACCACGGACACGCTGTTTCTGTATGTCTCTGTCTCTATTCCTGCCCTTCTCTGTCTCAGTCTGCCCCTGTCTGTCTCTCTGTCTTTTTCTGACTGTCTCCGTCTATGTTTGTCTGTCTCTGTCTCTTTCTTTCCCTGTCTGTCTCCTCTGCCTGTCTCTGGCTGGCTCTCTCGTTTTTCCTTCTCCCGCAAGCCACCGCACCAACAGCAGCACCACAGATCCCCAAAAGCAACAGCAGCAAAAGCAGCAACAGCAACAACAGCAGCAGCTGAAGCAGCAGCAGCAACAACAGCAGCAGACGCAGCAGCAGCAACAGCAGCAGCAGCAGCAGCGTCGACAAGAAGACTTACTGGAGAAAGGAAGCAGAGAAAAGTTTTTTAAAGGGCAGCAAAGCTGTTGTTGCTCTTTCTTCCTGCAGTGCCTTCTCTCCTCCCCCACTGCTGCTGCTGCTGCCTAAGGCTTGTATGAGGCCGCAGCAGCAAATCAGCAGCTGCTGTCTGCACTCGGCGTCTCCATCTGCTGCTGCCCCTAGCAACGCTGGCAGCAGCGCTGGCAGTAAGGTTGCCAGCTGCAGCACTCGAGGAACCCTTGCTTCCTGCTGTTGCTCCTGCTGCTGCTCCTGCTGCTGCTCCTGCTGCTGCTCCTGCTTCTGCTGCTGCTGCTGCTCCTGCTGCCGCAAAGCAGCTATACAGGCCGTGAGTCTCTTCAGGCCTTGCAGCCGCTGAACTGGAGATGAAAGTGTCAGCTGAGCGCAGCAGCAAAAAAACCACCAACGCAAGGCGCTGCTCCTTCTGCCCCCAAATTATCCTACAAACAAACGATATGCAAAAGGCCCTTGGGGGCCCCTAAGGTCGATAGGGGCCTCCAGGGGCCTCTAGGGTCGCTAGGGGCTCCAAAGGGCCTCTGAGGGACCTGCCAGGCGGCCACTAGGCTTAGGAGTTTTCTTGGGGCCTCTGGCCTGAGGCCCTAGGCGACGTTCTCGCTTTAGAGGTCCCCAAACAGGGGTTGCCTAGGGCAACTCCTAAAGGCCCCTCCTAGAGGTCCCCCTAGGGGCCCCCCTAGAGGAGCCTTGGCAAGCATGTCGTGCGTACCTTCTTCAGGGCTTCCTCTACTGCAGCCTGCGTGCACAGCTCGCTGAGGCGGGCCCCCGCTGCAGCAGCCCGCGCTGCCTCTTCCAGCTGCTGGAGCTGCTGCTCCGCTCGTGCTGCTGCTGCTGCCAGCAGGTGTCTCTTTACCTTCACCTCTACTTGAGTAGCAGACGGGGGAGGCCTCTTAGGGGCCCCCAATTTCTGCTTCTTCTTGGGTCCGAAGTCTGAGGAGGGCCCCCCCCCATGGCCCTGCCGCTTCTTTGGACGATTCGGCGCCATCCCTGCTGCTGCTGCTGCTGCTGAATTACTAGTGGGTACTTTGAGGCCCCTTCGGGGCCCCTTTGGTGTGCCCTCGGCGTCCCGATTTTTGGGGGTCTTACGGGAGGGTCTTTTCAGAGAATTGAGGCCTTCAAGGGGCCCAAAGGGCAGACGGGACGTCTGCTGCTACTTTGCTAATTTGCTGCACTCGTTCATCCACAAGGAGACACAAAGAGACAGCAGAAAAAGGACAGATAGGAGAGAAGGCGCAGGGGGCCCCTCTCGATGCCGTAAGGAGAACCTGCACTGAGAACCCACGGGTAGCCAAAACCGCAACGCAATTATAAAATTGTTTTTTGGTTGCGGAAGTATTTAATTATTTTCCCGTTTAGGCAATTAAAAAAAGACTTAGAGTATGAATTCTCCTTTGGAGGAGCAGAGATCAAGGGCCCCTTGCACTCCTCGCAGGGCCCCACACCCTTTGCCTCTACTGCACCGACCCGTTATATTCAAGTTAAATAAAACTTTAGGTGTACATACGCCCGGGTAAAGTGCTTTTTTTCTGCAACATCTGGAGCGTTCCTTTCAAAATTCTGACAGTCACTGACGTCTGCCATGGAATCGATACAACTACGTGCAAGAAAACAAAATAATAAACTCTACCTTTCGTTGCCAAGCCAAAATATTTTTGAGTTTCTTTTTAAAAAATAACTTTTAAATGAAATATGTCTGCGAATCCCTTAAACCCACGCACTCGGTCACCACAGAGCTGTCTCATGTAAGGAAGCCATTTGATGGCCAATGCCAACCCTCCAAAGCTCACCAGCAACAAATTAGAGAGCTCGCCAAAACGTCTTCACCTGTCCCCATTGATTTCTTTTTAATTGTGCTTTGAACCTTCTCCCTAAAACCAATGAAGGTGCATCGATTTGGCTCATGCAGACACTCGCGAGCACTTTCCTCGCCCTCAATGAATATGAGGGGACCCAAGGTCCAGTGTTAAAACCCAATACCTCCAGTTGATAATTGAATTTTTCTTTAGCTTGGAAAGAAGTAAAAAAAATTCAGTGCCAGCAATCAGAGCCGAGAAGATCCCTGCAACCACTGAAAAATGCTGTTTAAAAAACAACCCAGAACGTCCAGCCCCTCCAATGAGTTGCCCAGGGTCCGTTAGGCTGGCCCTCTCTTTCTTTCCACCTCAGCCACAAGAGGCCCCGCAAATTGTGGAGGTGCGCCCCTCTGGGGGCAGAAAACCACGGCCGCAACAAACAACCCTATTTCCAACAGGCAGGGGCCTTTCTCCCCATCCACAAGCATCCTTGTTCAAAGCCCCTTGCGACTTTCTAAAAACCCAATTAGAAACTTATAGAGACACTCTTTGGAAGCTTGTAAGGGGGCCCCCGTTTAAAGGCTATGGGGGCCCCCTCACAAGCTATTAGGGGCCCCCATAGGACATTATGGGGTCCCTCTTATACGCAGGTAATGATTGTCTCAAAATAATTGAGCTTTCTCTATTCAATGCATCTATTTGACACTTTGGGGCCTGTCACAAGTGGCTGCTGCCCCGTGGAGCCCCCAGCTAGCCCCAGCCATGGCTAGCTGGGCCGTCTCTCAAGCTAGCCGTTGCTCGCTAGGCTGTCCGTAGATAGCCATAGCTAGCTAGGCTGTCCCTGTGCCCGCCAAGGCCCTGCAAGAAGCGCAGAGAGGAGCAGGTTCCCCAGAGGGAATTTCCTGCCGACCTTCAGAGATAAAACTCTTGAATTATTTGAAGACGAGCTGCTAAGAAATGTTTTTAAAATGTTTTTATCGAAAAAGATGAGCGAAAAGTTGATGGCGATTTTATGCCGTCGCTATCTCCACCTCAAACTATGCCGACTCGGCTGTAGGAGCTCAAGTGAAAGGGAACCAACAAAGTTAATAAACAAATAAACAGACAAATAAATAAATTTTTAAAAATGAATAAATAAAAATGTGGCCCCTGTTGCTGCGAAGGCCCGTGGAAAGAGTTGTTTGGCTTGCGTGGAAAGGAAGGGCCTCTGCCCACACCACAGAGAAGAGACACCTCAAAAAACAGAGACCCAGAGAGGCCCCCAAAGGGAAGAAAAGCCTCTTCATCAGGACCAGCGGCTGCCTCCTTTGGCCACAGCAGCAGCAGCGGCAGCAGCAGCAACGGGAGCAGCAGCAACGGGAGCAGCAGCTGCAACGGGAGGCATCAGGCGTCGCTGTCACTGGTGGGTGTCTCTCTGTCTCCTTCTTTCTCCCGTAACAGAAAAGCCCAATCGCTGTTTGCTGTCTCCTCGGCTGAGGGACTGAGGGCCAACAGAGCCTGCAGGGCTCGCCGCCGCTCTTGGCGGAGACGGGAACGTCTTTTGTCAAGCCTCTCACGATGCTGAGAGGAAAGGAGACAAAGAGAGACAAAGAAGATACATGGAGAGACAAGGAGACACTTTAAACAGTCAATAATAACCTAACAGAGACAGACGGAGAAAGAGGCAGACATAGAGACAGACACACACAGAGACAGACAGATCAACAGATATACATACAGACAAACACAGGGACAGACAGACAGACAGACAGACAGACAGAGACAAAGGAAAAGAGAGAGGGAACAGAGAAAGACACACAAAGAGAAACGGAGAGAGAAGGAGAGACTGATGGAGGGAAATAGCGGCAGACAAACAAATACAGAGTGAGACACAAAGAGAGACACAACAAAAGAGAGACCATGAAAGACAGGGGACAATGCGTAATGACCTGCCTGCCACAGGAAGGTGCAGATTTGCTCGGCATCGACGGCTAGAAAAGTCTCCCCTAACAAAAACCAATCTTCCATTAAACCACAAGGCTCAGCCATGCTGCTGCTGCTGCTGCTGCTGCTGCGTTTGCTGCTGCTGCTGGGGAGGGAGGCGCCACCCCCTGCCTCGCCTCTCCTGTAGGCCCCCAAGGCCTCGCGTACCTTCTCGATTTGCTCCCCCACTGCCACCAGCAGCTGCAACAGCGCATGCGCAGCGCACAAGCCCCGAACCCTGAGTGCAGCAAGCCTTCCGCCGCTAGGTATTGAACCCTCGACTCCAACCGCAGCAGCGCTTGTCCACTGAGGTGACCTCCACAGCCCAGCCATTCAACCCCAAGCCTTAAACCCTAAACCCTAAACCCTACCTTGTTAAGCATCAGCACCTTCTCGGCCGCCAAATTCAATTGTAAGAGCCGTTGCGCATGGGGAGATGCGCAGCTCGTGAGGTCCCCAGGGAGGAATGACTGCATGGTAAGGTTTAAGGTTTAAGGTTTAGGGTTTAAGGTTTAGGGTTTAGGGTTTAGGGTTTAAGGTTTAGGATTTAAGAGGAAAAAAGTCTCTAGAAAAACATAAAGTAGAGGAAGGGGTTTAAAGGAAGGGTGTTGAATGCATTCATAGAGGCAACTAGGCAACTGGGAGCGGGGGCCCCTCGAGTGTGGGATGCATGCAGCAGCGGCTGCTACACTGAGGGCCCCTGCTAAGTTTAGGGTATAATGTATAGAGTATATTCTTTGTGGTTTAGGCCAACGCCAGGCTACTTGAGGTGTACATACACACCAATCCGCATCTCGCTAGCCGCCAGAGATTCTGGTCTAAAATCCACAGTATTTAAATATACAAAGAAACAACTCACGAACGATTCGATCAAACGTCAAACAACCTGAACCCGAAGCTCTAACTCGCGTCAATGCAACAAAGGCCAAGCTGGTTCGGTTTATATGATCTCATTAGTATCTACACTCTCCACGCATAGAGCAATC
>NPHX01000029.1:231935-241985 GCA_002271815.1 Eimeria falciformis | reverse complement strand
TATATATATATATATATATATATATTTGTGTATAAAAGTATATCTTTGTCTCTATAAAAATATCTGTGCATAGCAAGAAAACTCTGTTCTATAGAGATGTCTGTGTGTATGTAAAGGCACTCGGCAGGGGAAACTGAGCACTAAAGGAAGGGACGCCAGGCAGATGCCTTTTTGAACAGATGCAGAAAATCAATGGACAGCAAAACGCATGCAAAAGACGAACTTTATGACCCAATCATTTATTTCCACATGCAAACATACATTATACAGGTATGTTTGCACAGCTACATTATATATATATATTATTTCCACATGCAAACACATACATTATACAGGTATGTTTGCACAGCTACATTATATATAATTATCTAGGCGTGTCTCTTTTCTCTAATACATTTTTGTTTATTTGCCACTCATCTACAGAAACCTATTCACTGGTAGATGATCTTGGGGCTTCCTTTGGGTTTCCTTCGGCTTGGGGAGCACCAGCACTGATTGGGGGCCTTCAACCCTAAACCCTAAACCCTAAACCCTAACCAGTCTCATACACAGTATACGCACCTGCAGCAGTACACAGCAACTTGCGGATCTGGGGAAGTTGGCAGTGGGGAGGAAGTGGCCATAGCCTCCTGTTGCTGTTGCTGCTCCTGCTGCTGCTCCTGCTTCCGCTGCTGCTGCTCCTGCAGCTGTGCGCTGGTTGGCTGCTCCATCCTTGCTGCTGCTGCTGCTGCGGTTAGGGCGCTCCCCAGTGCCTTAGGAGGTCCCTAGGGATTTAGGGGGACTATGAGGTGTGCAGCTGCTGGATACAGGAGACAAGCCATTAGCACGCGTTCTGTTTCGTGTTTGTCTTAAAGGCAGCAACAGCAGCAGCAGCAGGAGCAGCAGCAGCAGCAGCAGAGGCGCTTCCCTGCCTTCTGCTGCCGGGCACAAGAAGGCAAATGTGTCTGTCTATCTCTTTTTTATGTTTATCTTGAGGGCTGATAAAAACAAAGAAAAAGGGAGAATTCTCAGAAACCCTGGAATCGACGATCCTACCAGGGCCTCGCCAGAGGGGGCCCCCTGGCTTTCCAAGGTACTCAGGGATGTTCTTGATGTGTTTGTTGTTTTCTGAGAAATCTGCGGCAACTTTGAGACATAAAAAGAAAAAAAGACTTTGCTAAAAGACCTTTTTCGTCTCCCAGCTCCTCAATGCGAATCCTACGCGTGGGGCCCCCCCTCCTGCATCGAAGGTCGTCTCCGTGAGGCGGGAGGAGACCCTTTCCTGCTGCAGCTATTTTGGCTCACACAAGGCCGGCAGCGGGGCTTCTTTGCTGCCCGCTTTAACTGTCTAGTCCTGAGCAGGAGCAGCAGCAGCAGGAGCAGCAGCAGCAGGAGCAACAGCAGCAGGAGCAGTAGGGCCAGTGAGAGGCGTCGTCACAGCGCGGATCGTCTCTCTTCGTCTCCAGAAACCCTACGCCATGAGTATAACGGCGCAGGTGGGAATTTGTGGCTTTCCTGTCTCTTCCTGTCTCCCTCTGGCATACGACGTCTCATGCTTAGCAAGAGGGACATTAAATATCCTTCTGTCTTTCGGGGCCCTCACAGAGCTTTCTGCTGTCTCCTTTTGTCTCCTGACGGTGGCCCTGTGCGTCCCTTCTGTCCTGCCGCAGCTCTTGGGGGCCCACCGCCTCACCGTCTCTCCCTCGGTACACATCTTTTGCGAGGGGCCCCGCCTCCTTGTTAACGCAGGGGAGAATGTCCAGCGGTGGGATTCGTGGGGCTAGCTGGCTAGCTAGCTGGCTAGCCACTAAAAACACAACCGTCCTCGCACCCAGTTTCCAGCCTCCATGTGGCTCCGCGGTTGCTGCTGTTGTTGCTGCTGCTGCTTCTGTTGCTGTTCCTGCTGCTGCAGCTGCTGTTGCTGTTGCTGCTGTGCCGATGTGTCTTTTGCTGCAGCTATCACTTGGAGAAGAAGCTGCATATACACCGCATTAGCGACATTTTTTTGACTTCTCTGTCTCCTCACGCCACTGCGGGCCTTGTGGGCCTCCTGCTGTCTCTTGAAGGCACAGGAGCTTCCTCAGTGACTGTGTGGGGCCCTCACGGGGTGAAGGCTTTGCTGCAGCTCGCCAGGAAGTCGTTTGCTGGACTGTAAGGGCGGGCGTCGCCGCTAGTCCCTCTCTTGTCTCCTCCTGTTTTTTCCTGTCTTCTCATGTACCCTTTTGCCTCCTTCTGTTTCTATATGTCACCTCCTGTCTCTATCCTGTCTCCATTTGTCTCTTTCTGTCTCCATGTGTTACCTCCTGTCTCCTTCTCTCTCCATGTGTTACTTCCTGTTTCCATCTGCCTCCTCCTGTCTCCCACTTCGGGGCCTTTTCTCCGCATGCAGTTCTCAGTCTCTGGGGACCCTTTCGTTGAAGGTGACACGCAGGAAACTCTCTGCCGCCGTAGCTGCTGCTGCTGCTGCACAAGAAAAGGAGCAGCAGCAGCAGCAGCACATCTGGTTGGTGTGTCTCGGTGTCCATTTGTTGCAGGCATAATCTGGAGATAAACTATCGCTTAGTGGGCCCCCCTGAGACGCCCCCGTCTCTCTGTGGGGATCGCTTCTGCACAGATGGCGTTTGCAACGGAGGCTGCCGTCGCCGCAGCAGCATTGGCAGCAGCAACAACAACAGCAACAACAACAAAAACAAGGGGCCCCGAACTTGCGCCTGCTCCTATGGGCCCTCAGTTAAGGGCACGGCCAGCGGTGTCCCCGTTGAGGCTTTCTTTCTTCCCCACAGCAGCAGGCAGCAGCAGCCCCCAACAAACAATCCCCTGCTGAACAGCAGCAGCAGCAACAACAACACCTTTGCTGCTGCGGATAACGCAGCAGCAGCAGCAACAGCAACATCAACAGCAGACTTCACTGCTGCTGAGGGTGAGGTCACCCTAAAGAGACGCAAAGTGGACGAAGAGGTGAGGGGCTGCTGCTGCTGCTGCTGCTGTTTTTGGCGCTGCTGCTGCATCGAGATTTGGGTGTATGTCTTCTTGTTGGAGTTGGTGTGTGTTGTGTGTCCAAGGGCAAGGCGGCTGAGAACGAGACAGCAGCAGCAGCCGCAGCAGCAGCAAAGGCTGCCCTCTTTGGGGATTATGGAGACACCTCGGACTGTCTCTTTCTGCTGCTGCAGTGTCCAACACTGCCTGGCCGCTTCTTCCCTGAGAAGGCCAAGGCCTTAGGGGTAAGACGCGTAGGGGCCCTTCTCTGACGCTGCTTGCCGGCGCGGCTCTCTCCTTCCCATTGCCATCCCTTTCGTCTTTGCTCTTCGGCTAGTATCCTTTCTGTTTCTGCTCTCCGGTTCGCTGTCTTTTTTCTGTCTCCTTTCTGTCTTCTTTCTGTCTCCTTTCGGTTTCTGCTGTCGGGCTCGCCGCGTCTGTGCAGGCTCCGTTTTTTTGTCTCTTCTCTGATTCTCTCTGGCGCTCCCCCTTCTGTCTGACCGCACTATCTCTGTCTCTGTGTCTCCTGCTTCTGTCTTTCTGTCTCCTCTGACTGTCTCCGTCTCTCCCCTCCCTTCCTCCCTCATTGGCCTTCGTCTCCCACGTCCAGCAGCACCTGTAAGCTGGCTAGCTGCTCAGCTAGCCCGTCAGCCAGCTGCTCATTTATCTGGCTAGCTGCTCAGCTAGCTGGCTAACTGGCGGTTGGGTGTGTCACCTCTCAGATTGCCCCTGGTCCCATTTACGCGCAACTCAAGGGTGGGGAGCGAGTGCAGCTTGGAGACGGGAGGTGGATCGATCCTGCTCAGGTTTGCAGCGAGCCTCAAGAAGGCAAGGCCTTTGCTTTTGTCGAGTGCTTTCAACCGCAACAAGCCATCAAGGCAGTGAGCACCAGCAGCAACGACCCCAACAACTCTCGAAGATGCTGCGGCTACCGTCTCTTGTGTTGTCTGTTCTGCTATCTTTTCTGCTGTCTCTTTTGCTGCCTCTTGTGTTGTCTCTTTTGTTGTCTCTTGTGCTGTCTCTTGTGCTGTCTCTTGTGCTGTCTCTTGTGCTGTTTCATATGCTGGTTCTTGTGCTGTCTCTTATTCTTGTTCTTGTGCTGTCTGTTGTGCTGTCTGTTATGCCGTTTCTTTTGCTGTCTCCTGTGTTGTCTCTTCTGCTGTCTTTTTTGGTGTCTCATTTGGTGTCCTTTTTCAGTCGAGCTTACCTGAGAGCGGAGCGCGCGTGTGTATTTATAACCGCATTTATTTAAGGTGTTTTGTTTTTCCCCACAACTTTATTGATATTTATGTTTGTATGTGTCGGAGGGAAGCAACCAGGTGTCTCCTTAACTCGGCTTTTCTGCTGGTCCTTTTTGTGGCCTTGGAGAGAAAGAGCAACAAGAGAGACAGTTTGCTGCTGTTTCGCCGCTGTCTTCTCGCTGCTGTCCCCAGGCGGAGTATTTTAAAGCGTCAGAAATGCGCCAGCTCGCTGCGGTCTTCCACATGACAGCCCCGGAGGTCCTGCTGCGTCTGCGTCACTCCTTCTCTCTTTCTCTCTCTCCTTGTCTTTTCCTCTCTCTTCTTGCTTCGTTCTCTCTCTCCTTGTCTCATTTCTGCAGGTTTCCTTTGCGTCTTTCACGCTACGCCCCTGCTCTCGTCTCTGTCTCCCTCAGCCGTAGAGGCGCCCTACGCAGGACTGCACCTTGCTGCCACTGTCTGCGTCTGCCTCTCTCAGCTGGCTAGCTCTCGATCGTCTGTGTCTTCAAGAGACACTCTTATCCCCAGTCTCTTGATTTTAAGCATAAGCGTATCTCGTCCTCATGTAGTTGGGTTTGCACACAAATGAGCGCTACCCTTTTTGGGTGTCTTTGCAGGTCGCTAACAGCCCAGAATACAAGGCCCTCATTGAAGCCTTGTCGTCTCCAGGGACGAAACACGTTCCCTGCAACAGGTCAGCCGTTAGCCTCACTTGAGCCTAAGGGAAGAGGGCGGGAGACAGAGACAGCGAACCCCAGATACGTCATCAGCGGAGACAGCCTGTGCACAGAGGCCAGCATAGAGGCAGAGGGCAAAGCGCTTAGCCAGCAGGATCTAAGGAGACAGACACACCAAGAGTCGCAGCGCGTTTGCGTCTTTACGCAAAGAGTGTCTCCTGCATTGGGTGTCTCCTTTCGTGCAGGTCCCACTCGCAGCGCTTTTCAAACCCTTTTTTGCACGCTGCGCGTCTGAACCATTTGCTGCACATCCTTATGCCTCCCCTTTTCCCTCGGAGGCAGGAAGAGGCAGCGGAAGAGGAGACATCCTCATTGGCAGAGTCTTCGTTTCCTTGCTCCCAGGAGGCTCTGGTGCCCGTTGAACCGCTGGCCAAACTCTGGCTGTCTCCACCAACACGAGTGGGTTTTGCCTCTTTCTGTGTCTCTCAGTCTGTGGCTGTCTTCTACAATGCTGCTCCGTGTGCAGGAGACACTTGAGGCATGCCGGTTTGCGGGGTGCCCAAAGCCTCATGCTTCTGCCTGCTGTCTCCGCTGAGAGGCTTTCCTTGTCCTTATGCTGCTGCTGTCTCCTTCCGTTGTGGGTGTGTCCCCTCAGGCTCTGCTTGACAACTGTCCCAAGCCGCCTTCGGAGCTGCCCCTTAACTTCTTTGAAGTGCGGAGACAGAGACACATGCCGTGCAGCAGCAGATACAGCGGGAGACAGCAACAGCACCAGGAGGGGAGGGCACGACGCATGGCCTTGTTGATGCTGCTCCCGTTTCTACCTGTCTGTTACTGCAGACGCTCTTCTCTCCCTCAGCTTTGGAAGAGCTCAAGGCCTCGTTTGCTCGCCACTTGCCTCCACCAAGGCCTCAAGGCAGCCGTGAGGCCCCCCAGTTCGATGGGCCTGCGCTGAAGATACTGGGGACGGGATCGGCCGCTCCCTCGCACTACCGCAACGTGTCTGCCTCAGTTCTCCAGCTGACGCCTCGACTTAGTAAGGCCACCCTCTGCTTCAGTGTGCTTCTGGCCATCCTCGCTGTCTTCTTTCTCCTTTCCGTCTGAGACAATCTGACACACAGGGGGAGACAGCGAAACAGCTGGCTGACTACTCCTGTCTCCTCCTAGCTTCTTGTGCTGTTTCCGTGTGCAGGCGTGGCTCTCGATTTTGGCGAGGGGTCTCTGTCGCAGCTGAGGGGGACAACGCAAACAGAAGAAGAGTTCCTGCAGCTGCTGCTGTCTCTACAGTGAGGCCTGGGCTGCTGCTGGTGACGGCGAGCACTATGTACGGATTGCGTTGCCTGGAGAAGGGCAGGAGGAGACAGACGGGGATGCGTTACTGCTGCTTTGCTCCTCTTAGGTTTATTTTTATATCCCACTGCCACGCGGATCACCACCTGGGGCTGCTGCCGCTGCTGCAGTGCCGTGCGGCTCTTTGGCCAGCAGCAAAACCTCCGCTTGTCATTGCGCCTGCCCGCCTTCAGGTGTACCTCCACCTGCTGTTGCGACTGCCACAGCTGCGTCTGCTTTACTTGCTGCTTACACAGCTCTCCTCTCTCTCAGGCGTAGGTCTTAAGGTTTAGGGTTTAGGGTTTGCGCATGTATCTATGTGTGCGAGTGCAGGAATGGCTTGCGTTTGCCAATAGGGAGATAGCGTCAATGCCCCATGAGTTTATTAGCTGCGATACTCTCGTCTCTACTCTTGCGGAGCCGTTTTCTACTGAGCACTTGCCGCCTGCTGCTGCTGCTTGCTGGGCTGGCGAGGCAGCGGGCCTGGCAATACGCACTGTGGAGGTGAGGGTTTAGCTGTTGCTCTGTGTCCTTCCTATGCCCCCGTGCTGCCTCCTCCCCTTTCCTGTTTCCTTCGATGCCGCAGCTGTCTCTCTTGTTCTTTACTGATCTCTGTTGTCCTTCAAGCCCCCCCTCTGTCGGTAAAGCAGCGGTGTCGCTGCGTGCTAGAGAGGAGGAGGGGCATCCGAAAACTTTAAGCCCTAAACCCTAGACCCTTGTGTTTGTTGTTAGGTGGACCACATCCCTGATTCTTTCGGAGTGCGTATCGACTACAACGATGTCAGCCTCGTCTTTTCAGGAGACACGAGGCCTTGTCCCCAGTTGTTTGCCTTGGCTAGTAAATGCAGTGCACTCTTACACGAGGGTCAGTCCGGCAGCGATCCTCAGAAGGAGGGGCCCCTAGTGGGTATTTGTAATACCTAAAGAGATATCTGTCTCTGGGCTCGTCTGCCAACAGATATTTTCGGTGTTTCTTGTGGGAAGAAGAGACGCTAAAGCCCCTTATGGGGCAAGCAGCACTTTGTCCTGCCCGCTAGGGCTCCCCTCTGTGACTTTTTGTCTCTCTCTGTCCTCCGAGACCCTGCTGTTCTGTGTGTGTTTGTTGCGCTTAGCCACATTTGAAGACGCACTGCAAGTGGAGGCTCTGGAGAAAAAACATTCCTGCGTCAGCGAAGTGCTCCATGGCGGTGAGAGGCCCTTAAGGGGACAGGCCTGCCAGTCTCTTTCCTTGTCTCCCTTGGCTAGCTGCCTGTACAGCTGAGGGCTCAAAGGTAAACCCTAAAGGCTAGGGTTTAGGGTTTTAGTTAATAGGGTTTTAGGGTTTTCGGGTTTAGGGTTTCAGAGTTTAGGGTTTTGTGGATGCTTTCCCAGCTGCTGAGTGCGGCTGCGAGCACGTTATCCTTACGCACTTCAGCCAGCGCTACCCTAAGGTAGGTGTTACCAGAGCGTTTGTTGCTGTCTCCTCTATTCCCTCTAAAATAGTGCCAGTGCGGCGATACATACGGCAATGTGTGCAAGCAGAAACTCTCGCTTTGTGTTGCTGTTGACTGACAGATTCCACACATCCCACTGGGCGAGAGGGGCCCCGAGGGCCCTGAGGGAGAAGAGGCGCATGGGGGGGAGGAAAGTCCCCGCAAGCCCGCAGTGCTGTACGCCTTTGACGGCCTGCACCTCCCGCTGCTGCACTTGGCCCTCGTCGCCCCTTGCTTCAAGCTCCTCCCTCCAGTGATAGAACACGTTTTCGCGTCTCTCACGGAAACAGCCCCAAACAACGCTTGAGGGACTTGCAGGGTTATTCTGTAGTAGTCGCATACACGAGAGGGCTTGAGGTGGCCCGATACAACACTATTGCTCCTGTAACCCTCTGGAAGGGGGGTTCCCTGTGGGGTCCAAGGCTGAAGTGTAGGGCCGTTAAACCTTACACAAAACCGCCGGCCAGGCGTACAGGGCCGCTCACTAGCACCTCCAATGGAGTGCTCTGAAGTGTAAGAACCGCCACCTAAGATAGAGAAAATGCGTGCCTGTCGCTTCTATCTCCCCTACCTTTCTTTGCTGTTTCTGTAACGAAGCAGACGATTTTGAGTGTATATCCGCTGGCTTACATCTCTTCTGTCCTCCTCCTTTTGCCGTCTTTGGAGTTAAGGCTGCCCTTTGGCTGAGCGTTCTCGTGGCATCTATCCTCACAGCTGCCTAACTAGTAACACTTTCCTGTTAAAGGCAGGGCTAACGAGCTATTTGTACGCAGCGCATTTCTTACAGGTCCGCCTGGGAGCTTTGCCCAGAAACTGGCGGCTTGACCCCGTTTTCCTTTCTATGATTAGAAACGATAAGTAAATAAAGGAAGTGAATTTTCTTAATTTTTAAAACCTTAAATATCGAACAGCAGCAACAACCCACGCAAAATGCAGGCTGCGGAGAGCTGGTTTGTGCTCTGCAGCTGGCTTCTGCTGCAGCTGCACAGCATGCCGCCCTGGGCAGCTGAGCGTCGGTATTTTCTCCTTTTTTTTTGTATTTGAATATCCTTCGCCGTTAGAGACACAGAAGAAAGAGACAGAGCTTGCTGTGTCTCTTCGCTGCTGCACCACTGGCTTGTCTGCAGCAGCAGCGGCTCCTCCACATGCACAGCCACCAACACCCGCCCTGTACGAAGCGAGTTCTTCAAATAGTCAATTCCGCAGCCCCTTGAAGGGTCACGCGTGTCTCTTGCTACCGCCGTGGCCTCACACCACCCAAGGGCTTGCCTGGCCTTTTTCCTTACAGGTGTAACCAGAGGAGATATGCCTGTTGCTGCAGGTGCAGCAGCAGCAGCAGCAGCAGCGGCACGCTACCACTCTTATCTCTCTTACTTTATGAGTCTTTGCAGCCTGTAGAGATGCAAAACGCACAGAAGCCTGCCGTTAGAGGAGGAAGTCTGTACACCCCACTGCCTTTGATATTTCCCCCGCTTGACCCTCCGCCAGACAGCTCTATCACCCTTGGGGATCTCCAGCAGCAGCAGCAGGGCCAATTTGCTGCTGCTGCTGCCACGGCAGGAGTCCGCGAACAGCTGCTGCAGCGCGTGCAGCAGGCCTATCTCCTGCACGAGTTTGTTGCCGGGGCTCAGCAGCCCGGCGTTTGCCAGCAGCCAGCAGAGGATTCCCAAGGGCCTCCGCCGACCAAAGAAAACAACTCAGTAGCAGCACCACCTGTACAGTCAGCAGCAGCAGCAGCAGCAGCCAGAGTGTCAGTTCAAGGCGATGCGAGCCTCACAGTGGCCTCTGGGGCTTTGCCGGCCTCCTCAGGCCCTTCCGTCTCTGGGGGCCCCATGGGGGCCCTTGGGAATTCTTGGGTAGAAAGACGGGCTCATGCCCTTCGAATTGCCGAAGTTTACGAGGCGCAGCTGCGTGTGTGGCACTCGTTTGCCTCGCAACTTCAGCTGTATCTGCTGCTGGCGACGCACGAGGCAGCAGCAGCAAGGCATTGCAACAGCAGTAGCAACAGCAGCAACCTATGGCATGCGCCTTCCCCAGGCCTCACTGGGGGCCCCTTAGCCGCCCAGACGCACCTGACAGGCGGGCCAAGCGGCGGCAGCGACGGCAGACGAGATGTAAGCCAAGCAGGGACACGCTGTCTTTTTTTTCGTAGTGTACGTACACCTGACGCATGCAGAATCACTCTCGATGCTGCGGCCGTTGCTGCTGTGTTGCAGGCCACCGCCGTGGGACGGGCTGCTGCCATGCAGATGCAGCAGCAGCAGCAGCAGGCGAATGGCCTTGCTGCTACTGCTGCTGCGCGTTCTCACACTGCAGCACCAGCAGGCACGGCTGGTGTAGTGGCGTCCCCAGCAGCTTCGGCATCAGCAGCAGTAGCAG
>NPHX01000029.1:172856-231792 GCA_002271815.1 Eimeria falciformis | reverse complement strand
CAGCAGCAGCAGCAGCAGCAGCAGCAGCAGCAGCAGCAGGCGCCATGGCGGTTGCGGTTTATGGTGATGTATTTGAAGTTGTTGGTTTTGTTGTTTTTGTTCGACGCTGGCAAGTGGGTTTATGTGTGCTGTCTCCTCATGGCCTTCCTCCACACCAACGGGGCCTTTAATCCGCTGCTGGACCTCATCACAAGCACCAGCCACAGACAACCCTTCGAAGCAGTGAGACGCTGTGGCTAGCCAGCAAGCCAAACCAATGGCTAGATAGCTGCTCTAATAGACGCTGTGGCTAGCCAGCTAGCCAAACCAATAGCTAGCCAGCTGCTCTAATGCCACCTGCCTTCTTGATACAGCAGGCCTATCTTGCTGCTGCTGCTGCTGCTGCAGACTATGGCCCAGCTGCGGAGGAGAAGGGAGCGCAGGCCGATGCAGCTTCTGCGGCAGCAACAGCAGCGGCTGCATGCCTCTGTTGGCCGGCCCATTGAAGGTGATCTGCCTGCCTTTCGTTTGTGCCTCAACAAAGGCCTCTTTAGTTTGCCAGCCCGTGTGTCCTCCGCTGTTTTTTCCTGTCTCCTCCTTTGCTTTCTCCTGTCTCCTCTGCTGTTGTCTCCTGTCTCCTCTGCTGCTGACTCTTGTCTTCTTCTTTGTTTTTTCCTGTCTCCTCTGGTGCTGTTTCCCGTCTCCTTTTCTTGCTGCTGGGGTTTTGCACGCATTGCCCTGAGATATCTTTGTGGATGTTGCTCCTCAGGGGCGGCTAGCACTGCAGCCGCAGAGACACCCCGCAACGAGGGAGACAATGCAGCAGGTAGCAGCAGCAGCAGCAGCAGCAGCAGCAGCAGTAGCAGCAGCAGGGCTTGGGTGAGCAGCATGGCTAGCACAGCTCAGAATGTGCAGGGGCGTCGGCCGCAAGCGGAAGACGGCAGAGGCGGTGCCTCCCCCGGGCCCTCCCAGGGGACCTCGGGACCCTTCTTTCCTTCAGGGGCCCCCGAGGCCCCCTCTCCTTCTGGGGCCTCAGGGCCCCCAGTGCCGCCTTACTGGAAGAGGGCCCTTTACCAGGGAGTGGCGATGTTCTTTCTGACGACAATTCCTTGGTGGAATCCAAATCCAGATCTCCTTAGAGACTACGAGGGTCTTGATGAGGACAGTGCAGAGGCTGAGGGAGCTGCCTTGGAGCAGTAAGCGCTGCTTCTTTGCGCAGCGTGCATGCGGCCTCTTTGTCCATTTACTGGGCGGGTGCCTTCCTTGGGGCTTCTTTGTCCATTTGCTGCGCTGCGACCTGCCTTGGGGCCCCTTTATCTATTTGCTGGGCGGCTGCCTGCCTTAGGGGCCCCTGAATGCTGCAGAGATCAGATGCATGCAGGCGATGGACTCCCCAATTGACAGGGGAGACGCCGGACTGCACTTTGATGGTTCTGCTAGACAACATATCAGGACAGCGAGCAGCAGCAGCAGCAGCTGCTGCTGCTGCTGCTACTGCTGCTCTTGCTTCTTTCTCCTGAAAAGGCGAGGCTAGCCTCCCTATGCCGCTGCACTTTGTCGAAAAGTGTCTATAGTTACTTCGGAAAGCCGATGAGCAGTGGCAGCAGGCGCGGATTCTTCATTCTTCATTAGGAGACAGCAGCAGCAGCAGCAGCGCCTTTGTGCTAGGCGTGGCCGTAGCCTTGATGAGTTGCTGCATGCACGAGGGGAGATGCGAATATTTGTGCCTCCTCCTCTCAGCAGCCTGTTGGCCCTAGCAGCGCCTTCTGCAGATGAGCGGTGGCAGCAGGACGCAAATGGTTCTCGGCGGCCCCACGCATGGCAACCCTAAAACACAACCACACTATTTCTAACTGCACCCCGGTGGCCGCCACTGCAAACGGGAGGAGCAAAGCTTCTCTGCAGCTGCGGTCGCTCGAGGCCACCGCGAGGCCCGCTGCCAGCAAGAGGCCCCCCGACTTTCAGCCCGCAGGCTGAGGCTCTCTGCGGCAACTTGGGCAGCGCTTTCGAATGTTTAGCAGCAAAATATTGCTGAGGCAGAAAGGCGAAAATGCCTCTGCTCTTCTGCTCGCGGAAAACTGCCCAGTGGTAATTGCTGCATGCGTGCCAGCGGCTGGCAGCGCCGCTACCCTCAGGCCCTGCAGCGCAGAGGGCTTCAAGGGCAGCGCTTTGCCTCTTTCAGTCCTTAGACGAGTGAGAGGCACAGAGGAGAGATATAGCTTTAGGAGGAGAACCTTTTTAGGAAGCCAGTGTATGCAAGCCCATCCCTGCATCTGCCGCCAGTAGCTGGGCAGAAAGCATCGGTCCTTAAAGTCCCGTGCGGGGAAGCTGCTCGTCTTCGCAGCCGCATGCACGGAGGCAGAAATAACAGACAGGTTAAGCAGTCGCCATGAACACAGAAGCTTCTGCATCTTTTTTCACGGTGCTGAACTGTGAGAAATGCGAGCAGAAAATAGTCAAAGTGTAAGGCTCAAATTGCCTCTCGGCGCCACCCTTAGAAAGCAACTGGTTGCTAAAGAATGCATGCGGAAGCCGCCGCAGCTCACCCTTTGTGCTGCCAAAGAAATCTCTTGCTTTACGCACGGAGACCTCCCCAGGTAGCTGTCAGCTCCTCGGGGTCCTGCTGGCCTCCGGAAACGAAGACACAGAGTCATTCTGTACTAGATGTTTACACTAAGATAAAAAATGGAGTGGCCATCTGCTGCCTGTGTGCTTGCTGCTCCCTGCACCTGTCAAACGTCGAGTGCTGCAAAGTACCGATAAGCGCCTATTTCTTTTTTCCTCCTCTGAAAATACTAGAGCCAAGAGTTAGTCAATAGGTAACAGGTGGAGGGCTTGCGTGCAGCCCAAAGGAAGCCGCTTTCGCAGAACTCGGGAAGAGTTTATCAATTTGTTGTCAAGTCGCAGAACTGCCGCTGGGATAAGAGAGAAATGCTGCGAGCAGCTGAAAGTAGGGGGAAAGGAAAGCGAACTGCCTTGCGAGAAAAAGCCAGTCAGCCAACAAGAAGAGCCTTCTAACAAAATCGTACTGCGTCTCCCTGCCCCGACCCAGATAACAATCCCCCCCTGGCTGCCAAACTCATCACGCCTTCATTAAAACATCCGCAGGAACATATCAGCTGCTGTTTGCCGCTAACAGCTTACAAAGTGGGCCCAACAAACAAATCCAGCGCCCCCCTTAGCCAGATAATTCCAACCTTGGGATATCTCTGCTCTTGCGCCCTTCGTTCTGTGTTCGGCAGCGCGCCAATGACAGCCAAAAAGTGGAACGGGTAAACCAATTCATGCAAAATGGAAAGCAACGCGAAGAGCCTGTCTGCCACTTAACAATAAAATCTGGCAATCAGGCTTCCGTGTGCGCATTCAAAAGCCGTCTCCGATGAAGAAGTTTCACTGTGGACAAAACAACTCGATCCCATGCGTACTGAACAGTGCAATTTGTGATAAAGAAAACTTTTTCAAGGCAGCGCCGTGCCTCTCACGTGCAAGCTTGGCGCCTGGCTGCTAGCTGAATGTCCCTCGTGTGTCTGCTGGTTTCCTCACGGCGCCTTTCCTCAGGCTAGCTGTAGATACATCACGCTGCTAGAGTGCATGCATAGGCCGGCATGTGCGTTTCCGAGCCTGTCTCCCGAACATTGGAATGCCTCCTAATTGAATGTAAACAGTGCAGGGAAATAAATGGTGTATTGCTTTGCGGGTGGCAGCTTGGCCTCTGCGCAGCATCTGCGCATCGGCCTCCTCTCTGGCGCCTGGGAGACAAAATTCGCGGGCATTAATTAGGCGCTTTGCTCCTCCGTCTCCTCCTCCGTCTTCTCTGTGGGCGTGGCGGTGTCCACCGCAAGCCTCTGGATTGTAGGTTGGATGAACTTGGAGATGATGTCCGCCTGCAGTTCTTCGTTCCCCGGCTCCTTCGTCAGCATGTGGCACTTGCCCTTCAACAGCCAGAGCTGCAGCGCGCCGTCAGCTGAGGTGTTGATAATTTTTGTGATCGGCTTGTCCTCCAGCTCGTCCAATGCGGGGTCTTGTTTCTCTTCTTCTTCCTTGGCGCTGTCCTCTGTGGAGCTCGATGGCAATTCAGGGAAAGGCTCAAAGCCGTGTGCCCGCACCTCATCCATTATCAAATTCACATTGTTAACGTCCACAAGACACCCGTGCTCATCCTTGACCACTCCAAGGATATTTCCCCACTTCTTGCGCTTCTGGTAAAGCCGGCATTTTTTCTGCTGGCCTGCGGTCCCTTTGCCGTTGCTGGCGCTGCAAGAGCCAACTAAACCACCGGCGCCTTGGCTGCCCCTTTGTTTCCTGCGGCGTTGCTTGCGGGTTCGAGCTGGCGGTTCTTCTGCTGCAGTCCAGCAGCTACAACACCCGCCGAAACTGCTGCCTTGTGTTCTTTGTCTCTCGTCTCCTGCTGGTTTCTTTTGCTGCTCATTCTCGAACTCCGCCAGAAAGTTCACAGCTAGAGGTCTTTCTTGCACCTCCTCGGTTGCCTCCACTTCACCAGCCGCCTCGTCCTCTTTGGCCTCCGGCTTCAACTGGCTCTCCTTCAGCGGCACTTTCGCTGGGGCCTCCACGGAATCACTGGGAATGGGGAAAGCAGAGCCTTTAGCAGCAGCCGCTTTCATGATTCCCTGGGCCATGAGGAACTCCGCCTTGGCCGCATATTTATCGAGGGTAGTTGCCTTCCCCAGGGCAAGCGCGGGCGGCTCCACAGGGGGCAGCTCCTCCACTGGCTTCCTGTGGCTTTCAGTGGATCCCGACTTGTCTACGCTTTCTGTGATTCTCAGGCGAGCCTTTAGACCGAGGTCCCCCTCCTTAGCAAAGCACTCTTCCTTAAAGGAAGGCGCGGGTACAACCTCGGAGTCGCTGCTTTCTCCTCCAGTCTCTTCCTCAGTATCTTCTGTTTCCGAATCGTCGGTTATGTCTCCCTTGGCGGCAAGCTTTGCCTCCCGCTCCTTGCGTTTCTCCTCGCGCAGGACAGAAGCCCAGGGCTCCGGCACGGTGGCTTTTCCGCCGAGTTTCTTAAAGAACCTCACGGAGCCAAGAGGAGGGACGTTTGTGTCATCAAAGGATTGGATGACAAGAACTGAGATGTGCTGCGCATTTTCTTCCGTAGTGTCCTTTGCCGTTCCTCCTTTCTTCTTCTGTCTCCGTGGAATGTGCTGCTCCTGCGTAGTCGGCTGGGCCCCCTGCTTCTCCGCGTCTCTCAAGGCCTTCCGCTCCCTGGCCTCACTCTTCGCCATGTTGCGGTGCAGCAGCTTCACCCAATCGGCGATGCTCGCGGGCTCCTTCGCGTCCCTCAAGATTGGCCGGCGTAGCCAATGCGCGTCGGCCTGGGCAGCCTTCACGCCCTCTTGCATTTCCAGGCCAATGTTGACTCTGCACTTGCCCTTGAAGGTGTCTTTGTCGCTGTTAAAGAGAGACTCGATATCAGGAAATAATTCGTTCTGCGGACGAGAGGCAACCTCGCAGTGCGGAAACCAAGACCGTAAAAAGTCCTTAAAGGGCAGAGCCAGACAAGTCGCGAGGCTCTGCTCAGGGACGGGCCCCTCCAGCAACGGAGACAGCAGGATGAGCCCAGCCAGGGGCACGGGGTTTTGCCGCACAACACGGTACTCAACTTCAGGAACATTTTCGGTCGCATCAGCCGAGTTGTCAGCCAGATGAGTCTTCTCTGTCTCCGCGCCAGCTCCCTCCTGCCTTAATTCTGTTAGCGTATATCTTCCCACGAGGGTTCCGCGCGCAGTAGTGGCAGTCGAGCCTGTGCACTCGCTAAGGGCAACACAGTCCTCTAATAGCCGTTTCTCCATTGGTTTAACATCTGCCTGTTGCTGCTTGACATTTGCATGTTGTTTCTTGCCATCTTCATCTGCCTGTTGTTTCTTACCATCTTCATCTGTCTGTTGCTGCTTCTCACCTTCATTTATTTGTTGCTGCTTGTCTTCATCTGCCTGTCGCTGCTTTTCGTCGTCTGTCTGCTGCTGCTTCTCTTCATCTGTCTGTTCCTGCTTGTCTTCATCTGTCTGTTGCTGCTTCTTTTCATCTGTCTGTTCCTGCTGCTTTTCGCCTGCTTCTTGCTGCTTTTCTTCATCTGTCTGTTTCTGCTTGTCATCTCCATCAGCCTGTTTCTGTCTGTCCTCTTCGTCTTCCTTGGGTGTGTCTGTGTGAGGCTTGCCGAGCATGCCGCCCTTGCAGAGAAGCTCTGCTGCGCGCACAGCAGCGCATCCCCCCATGCTAATGCCGACGAGAAAGATGGGCAGGGGGGATTCGTTGGCCAGGGACTGGAGGAGTGTATTTATGTCTTGCGCGAAATCATCAAAAGACTGAACCTGACAGCTCGTGCCGTCCCAGCCGTGGGAGGCCCCGTGGCTCTGCAAATCCATGCCCACCACCCGCCAGCCCTGAGAGACAAACCGCTGGACCCAAGAACCAGTGTACGTCAGCTTGGGTGTTGGGGGTTCATCTGGCGTCTTCTCATTTAGCGGGGGAGGCTCCACAGATACCACCTGCTCCACAGAGATCACCTCAGGCACCTCTAGCAATTTGGTCCCAGACCGAAGGGAAAATGACATCTTCAATGATTCTGCTTTTTCGGGACCTGTATACAGCCCCACCATGGATTTGCGGCTCAAAGACTCCTTAATGGAACCAGCCTTCAAGAGGCGAGTGGCCTCGGGTGTATCAGCAGAAACCGCTGGCTTGCAGCAATTCCATGACGATTCTACTTCTTCATGAACGCTGGCCATCGACTTCAACTCAGACGTCAGAGCCTTTGCTATCGCTTTTGGTTCTGCCTCTGATGTTTGCTCCTCTGGTGATGGCTCAGGTGCTGGCTCCTCTGGTGCGGGCTCTGGTATGACTGGCTGGAGCCACTCATACATGCAGTGCGACCCATAGCCATGGACGAGAACCACAACTGCCTTTGGGCTTTCCACATCCCATGAAAAACAACACACAGGGATGCCCTTGCATCCCACAAACAGCCAGGGGCGCGGGTTGCCCAGCTGCGCCAGGGGAGCTACAGGTAGAGGCACCGGAAACAAAGGGTAAAGCCCATCTTCGCCCTTTGAAAGAGAACCTCCCCGAGCAGAACCCACAGAGCAGAGCATTTTCCAAGCAATGCAGAAACCTACAGGACTAGCCAACAAAGCATGCACATGAAGCCACCTTTCTAAACGTTGACTTTACCAAAAATGTCTTTGTCAGCTGCTTGAAATTCAAGATATTGAAAGAACAGTCACTGAGGTATATAAAGAAAAGGAGTATTAGCGACGAGAAACGGTTTAAACGGCGGGATCAAACTTGGAAAAGCCAATTCTATGTCGAAACCCATAAAGCTCGATCTTTCACAGGAGATCCTTCTGGTGTCCGGCTGCTTATCCCAAACTGGGGAATTTGTCAGGTAATCCCAGAAATGTTCATAAGCCCTTTTTTTTATCTGCAAGCATGAGAAAGTTTCGTCAGAAAAGCTGTCCTCGTAAGAACTCTATTTCATTGGCTAGCTGTGGGGGAGTGTGCTAGGGACAAACACACCAGGCCAGCCGCGTATCCCTCAATAAGCAGAAATTATTGCTTTATATAAAGGAAAAAACAAAAGGATTTAGAAATCAAGGATTCAAATGTGCCAAACTTGAGGACGGGAGGCTTTGGGTATGAGTCATGCACTCTGGAGGCAGTTGGGAATAGACTCAGGGAGTACCCAGTGGAGCGCCTGGGGTGAAAGGCAACCGAATAAATTCATTCCCAGACAAAAAGGTAATTGGCAGTTTAAAAAGACGTTGTTTCAGTTGTGCTTGCAAACTATTTTATAGCTCAGTGGAGTATTTGAACAGGCCTGTGGTAAAACGACTGTACAGCTGTGGAAGGGAAGCAAGAGGGACCTCTCCTAGAAGCCTGCCCCTTGTATCAATCCCATTTAACATATTCTAGCAGCGTTTCAACTCTTTAATTTCGGCATTTTGCTTATCCAATTAAAGTCGCTGAAGGGCAGTAATCCAGTGAGAAACTGCATCTTCCCCTGGTAGCTCCATGCTCCTCTCTTGACCACCCAGCTCCCTCTCCTGTTAGAGGATTGGTTCCTTTATAACCTATCTTTCTATTCAAGTTCCTTTATTTTTTTATAACGTACAAAAAGTTGTTTTATTCGAAAAAGGGCCTGACAAAAACGTTGCTTGTTAGCTGCCTCTAGCTTCGATAGAGCAGGACTTTGAACCCTTAACTAGGTTACCATTGACTCCCTTTCGCTCTTCAGGCCCCCTAATCTTTCAATGAAATCCACTTCTGTTCTGTTTGGTTTAATAACGAGGGTTTCCACTGCCACAATTCTTTTCTTCGATCTTCTCACAGCATTTTCTGTATCGAATCTTGCCTATTGTGTGGGGGGTTAAGGAGTGAGTTATATCTCATTAGGGAAGTCCGCCAGTGCCTTGGAACGGGATTCTCGTTAGTATTTCGCGACACCGAAGTCTTCATGTTTTTCCACTAAGAGACACGCACCCTTACACCTAGTCCCCAGAGATTCCTGGGGGTCAACTTGCCCATACTCAGAAGTATAGGGCAGTCAGTCTCTCACCCCCAGACTCTTTTGGCAAACAGTGGATCGTCCCTTTTCGCTGTTGTCCGCTCGAGTGAATGGCACTTTTATACCAAAAAAGATGTGTTTTTTTCATTTCCCACTTAGCCGCATTATGAAGGGTACCCCCTGTTACCTCCTTGAAACCAACGCTCATTGCCCAATACGGATGCGGCGTTTCGCCTTGCAGGGTGCGCTGCCCTTGTGGCCGCCCCCCCGCGGATTCTCGATGGCCATAACGCAACGGCGTCTGGATGTTAATAGATGTGCGGAGAGGATGGAAGGCGCTGCCCACATTTGGGCACCTAAGAGCTCCACTTGGGGTGGAAAAGTGCCACGCCGGTTCGCTGCCTCTCAGAAAAGCTGGGCCTTCAATTCGCACCTTCTCAGCAGGAGACGCCACATGCTTGCGTCCCACTATGGGACTTTTATTTCGCAAATGCTCGAAAAATGTCGGAACTTGATCGGCATTTTCTTATATCGATCGCTCGTGCTGAAAACGCAATACTTAAGGGGTCTTTAACACATAGACGCAAGTAACAAATAAAGGTGTTTTGTAGCTTCACAAATGGCTTTAAAATCCTGAGACAGGCTTGGGGTTGGCCACAACGATCATACGGCTGAGGCTGGCGCTCAGGACCAGGGAAAAGTATCCATGCAAATATCTAGCAACTGGAAACCGCTCTCTTTATGATGTCGGCAAAAGCATACTTTACTACATTGTGATCTCGTGCCGTGCGAGACCTCCCCTGCATGAGGCAGGAGTTGGGGTGTTAGAGGTAAGCTGTTTTCAGAGGAGATTGAGCAGACCTTGACGCCCTTGCCTGTCTCCTGTCCACTCACACAAACACACCAACCTCCGCATGGCCACACGAAGCCTCTCTACAAAACCTAACAGACAACCGTCAGACGCGGGAGCGTAATCAAGCAACAGCGAGAGTTTTGGGTATCAGGTTAGAAATTTAGGCTTTAGGGTTTGGGGACTTGCATGGCTGAGGCGCAACGCAGCCTGATAGCGACACCTCCACGTAAGGAGCACAGAATTGGGAGGAGGCTTGAATAATTAATGCTGCCAATTGGAATGCTTGTGCTACTGCATGCAGCTGCAGCACCGCATGCAGCCCCGTTGCTCTCTCCACCGCGACAGAAGCTCCGCTTGACCCCCGCCAGTGCAGCAGCAGCTACAGCTCAATAACGTTGGGGAAACTGCAGATGTGGCATCTAAGGACACTTCGTGTAGCAAAAGTGAGCTGAAAACAATCACAGCAGTAGCTGCAGTAGCAGCAGCAACAACACCAGCAACGGCAGCAGCAGCACCACCACCTTCTGACTTTCACAAAGCTGCAGCAAATTCTCCGCCCCAGCAGCAGCAGCAACAACAACACTTTTTTTTTTATTGGAATAAGGAAGGAAGCTAATAGGTTAAATCTGAGGCAGCTGCTGGAGGTCTGTTTTGGGGGGCCCCCGAGCAGCAGCAGCAGCATGTAGATGCTTGCTGCTGCATGCAGCTGCAGCAGCAAGCCTCAACTGCTGCATGATTACGGCTGCTGAGGAGAGAGTCCTCGCATCCATGGCGCCTCAAGACGTTTCTGCTTATCTCCGCTGCCTCTACCCAACCCGTAGCAACACAGCAACAGCAGCAGCAACAGCAGCAGCAATAGCAACAAGAACAGTAACACAGCAGAAACGGCAGCAGTCCCAATAACGCAGTAGCACTAGCGTCGTCCGTAGCAGCTGGAGTGGCCGCTAGTTGTTGAGCCAGCAGCAGCAGCAGCAGCAACTGATGGCGATTTCAAAGAAGCGTGCATGCCGGCGTTGGCCGTTTGTTCCTCAGGAGCGTTTTCCCTCCTACCAGCGAGTGGCCGCAAGGCTGCGCAAGTTGGTGCTGCAGCAGCAGCAGCAATGGAGACAGCGCCTCTTAGCAGCCAGAGAGCTCCGTACACAAACTGCACACGCTTTCAATACACCTCAAAGCAGCAGCAGCAGCACACCTCATCAGCAACGCGATACTGCACGGGGACCCACGGATCAGCAGCAGCAGCAGCAGGAAGCAGCATCACGTGCTGTGAAAACGACTGACGACGGTGAAGATGGGGATGCAACAGCAGTAGCAGCAGGAGACATTGAGGACGCAAAAGACAGTATAAGCGCCGAGCCTGTTGAGTCTGCAGCAGCAGCAGCAGCATCGATTGCAGCAGTAGCAACAGCAGCTACCGGAGGCACAGCAGCAGCAGCAACAGCAGCAGCAAATGGGGGCCTCTGCGTGTTGCAGTCGGAGACAGAACGGCTACTGAGAAGCTGGTGGTTAAGGAGACACCTGGCAGCAAAAGTTGAGCAGCGGCAGCTGCTGCTGTCTCTTTTAGGAGAAGTGCAGCAGCAGCGACACGCCTTGCTTGTTGCTGCTGCTAGGGAGCAGAGAGAGACGGACTGGAAGCAGCAGCAGCAGGAGTTGCAGCACTTTGAGCAGCAGCAGCAGCAGGAGCTGCAGCAGCTGCATCAAGAGATGCTAAAGAAGCGCATGCAGCAACGCGAGGAAAGAGACAGAGCGCAGCAGCAGCACGAGGCTTCGCTGCGGAGGGCAAGGGAGGGCAAGCGCCGCAAGCTGGGGGATCCAGATGACGCAGGAGCAGCAGCAACAGCAGGAGCAGCAGGTGGAGGGATCAGCAACGGCCGCCTTGCTGTCTCTACAGCGGCAGCAGCAGCAGCAGCAGCGGCGGCGGTGGCGTCATCAGCAGCAGAGGCAGACCGGAAGGCTACAGGCATGACCCCTCAATTGCAGCCTCTTGTTCCGCAGGATATGCAGCAGCAGCAACAACAGCAACAGCAGCAGCAACAACAACAGATGGTTGTGGAGACCAATGAGCAGCATCTTTTGTCGCATAATGGGGACGCTCTGTGCGATGACAATGCTGCCCTTGCGCTGCAGCAGCAGCAGCAGCAGCGGCAGCAGCTATTGGGGCGAGTGCATTTAACAAGAAGCAACAGCAGAAAAGGACTGAGACAGCGCGGGAAGGCAGGTCTCTTTCCTTCTGTCTCTGCAGCAGCAGCAGCAGCGCTGGGTGGCCTGCTGCAGCCGGCGAGCGGGACAGCAGCAGCAGCAGCTGCTGCTGCTCCTGCTGCTGGGGCTATCCCATCAACTTCCGATGCAGGCATCAGCAGCAACGGCACCAGCAGCAATGTCAGTCTCTCTGCGTTGCGGGCAGGAGGCCGCCTTATGCGGAGCCACTTGCGCACATCTGCACGTACAGTGCGGAGAGCGCTGTTGCCCGGCGTTGCTGCTGCTGCTGCCCTGTCCCCTCTGATGGAGGCCCCAGCAGCAGCGGCAGCAGCAACAGCAACAGAGCAGCAGCGCCAGCAGCATATCTTGCTTCCAGCAGGCTTAACTGCCTCCCACTTGGCAGCATTCAACGCGAGCGCCGCTGCCCTCAAACAGTGCTCAGTCCCAGCTGCAGCAGCAGCAGCAGCAGCGGTTGCTGCAACGCAGCAACAGCAGCAACAACAAGCAGCAACGGTCGCGCTGCAGCAGCTTGGTCTTGCTACAGGCCAGAGGCGGGGAGGTGCAGCAGTAGGAGGACTTGGTTCCGAGACAGCGCAGCTGCCTGGGCCCCTTTCTGCTTCTGCTGCTGCTGCACCTGCTGCTGGTTCCGGTGCAGGGACCTTACTGCTCTCTGGAGGCCCCACAGCGACATGGGGAAGCGGCGGGCCGACCAGCAGCAGCAGCAGCAGCAGCAGCACGGCGGCGTCTTCTGGAATGGCTGGCACCAGTGGAACAGCAGCAACAGCAGCAACAGGAGCAGGCAGCCCACTGCTGCAGACGAAGCAGCTTTTGCTGGGGATGCCCCTGTGGAGTCGCGCCGGAGCTGCTGCACCCAGCACGGGAGCAGCAACACCTGCTGGTCCTGCTGTTGCTGGTACAAGCAGCTCTTCCTCCACCTCCGACAGCAGCAAATCTGAGCAGCAGCTGCAGCAGGCAGTAACAGCAGGTATGCTTGCAGCAGCTGCTGCAGCGACGGCAGCAGCTCACTCTCCTGGTGGCAGCAACAGCAACAGCAGCAGCAGCAGCAACGCAACGCAACAGCAGCAGCGACAGGCCCCCTCGCCCTCAAGGCCTCAGGCGTATCCTCCACTGCAGCAGCAGCTACTGCAGCATCAGCTGCAGCAGCAGCTGCTCCAGCAGCACATCCAGAATCAGCAGCAGCAGACGAAGCCTCAAGGTGTCTCTCAGCAGCTGCAGCAGCAGCAACTCCTCTTGCTGCAGCGTCAGCAGCAGATCCAGCAACACGCAACACAGCAGCAGCAGCTCCTGCTGCTGCAACAGCGTGCTGCTTCACTTCAGGCAGCGAACGCTAATGGTCAGCAGCAACAGCAACAGCAACAGCAACAGCAACAGCAACAAAAGCAGCAGCAGCAGGGCCATTTGGCTGCAGGGATACAGCAGCTCTTGGGACAGTCATCGCAGCAGCAGCAGCAATACACACAGCAGCAAATCCAGTTGTTGCAACAGATGCAGCAGCAGCAGCAGCAGCAACAGCAACAGCAGCTGCAGACGCCATCGCAGCAACACCAGCAGCAGGGCCAGCTGCAGCCATCGGTGCAGCAGCTGCTGCAGGCGAGGCAGCAGCAGCTGCTGCAGCAGTTCCAGCTTCACCAGCTACAAGTGAAAGTGCAGCAGCAGCAGCAGCTGCAGCAGCTTCAGCAGCAGCAACAGCTGCAACAACAACCGCAGCAGCAACAGCAGCAACAGCAAGCGCAGCAGCAGCAGCAAGCGCAGCAGCTTCATCAGCTGCAACAATTGCAGCAGCTGCAGCAACTCCAAAGCAAATTGCAGCAGCAGCAGCTGCAGGGACGTTTGGGGGGCCCCGCACAGTTTCCGCCTCAGCTGCTGCAGCAGCGGCTGTTGCAGCAGCAGCTGCTGCAGCAGCAAATGCTGCAACAGCGTCAGCAACAACTGCAGCAGCAGCTGCAGCAGATCCAGCAGCAGCAGGACGGGGTGCCAATGGCTGTGCGGCTGGCTGCGTTAAGTGGAGATAGCAACAGCAGTGCGGCCTTGCAGCAGTTGCAGCGCGCGGCCTCAGGGCATCATGCAGCAGCTGCTGCTGCTGCTGCGCTGCAGCAGCAACTTGGCACTTTGTCTGCATCTCACTCTCCAGTGGGGGGCCTGAGGCGGCCAGCAGCAGCTCCTGCTGTAGCGGCCCTTCTTCCAGCAGCAGCAGGAGCAGGCCTACTCTGCTCCCCGGGATCGAGTTTTCTCCCTCCCCCGCAAGGCTCTCCCCTGTTGGCAGGTGCTGCAGCTGCGGCTGCTGCTGCCTTGTCGATTCCCCTACCTCCTTCTGCTGCTGCTGCTGCTGCTGCTGCTGACGCTCACTCGGCTACAGCAGCTTCACCAGAGGCAGCAGCAGCACCCCATTCTGGTGCAGCAACTGGTGCTGCTGCACGTGCTGCAGCAGACTCCACTCCTGCCCCAACTCGTGCTGCTGTCTCTACACTAGACAGCAAGGCAACGGAGGATGCAGGGGCAGCAGCAACGGCAGCCGCAGCTACTGCAGCAGCACCAGCAGCAACAGTAACAACAGTCACCCAAAACCATGCAGAAAAACCCGCTGCTGCTACCTTCAGTGCTGCTGCACCTCAGGCAGCTCACCCGCAAAACCCTGCTGGACTACCAGTTGCACAGTCCGTTTGGCGTCCAACTACGTCTCGTGACACTAGGCAGCAGCAGCAGCAGCAGCAGGTATTGCTGAACAGTCAAGAACTGGTCGCGGCTGCTGCAGCGTGGGGAAATGCCCGCGACATCGCGGGGCCGAGGCAGGCACCAGCGCCGGCTCTTCTTGCAGTTTTAGGTGATGCCGGTGCTGCAGCAGCTGAAACAGCAGCAGCTGAAACAGCAGCAGCTGCCAGAGCAGCCGCTGCTGCACCTCAGGGAGTTGATCCAATATCGCCGCCAGAGGGACAGCTCGGGGCAGCCTCAGCGATTCCGAGCGATGGAACTGCTGCTTCTGCTGCTGCTTCTGTTGCTGCACCGCAGGAGGCCCCGAAGGCGGCTTCTGAGTCAGCCTCGGGCTGAAGTGGTGCCTAAAATGAATGCGGCGCAGCAGCAGAAGCATGAGGAATAGCTGCAGTAGCTGCCGCTTCGAGTGGTAAAAGGGACAAGTGTTGTATTTTTAAGCCGTGGCCAGCCAGGCGTGTTGTATGTGGGGAGATCTCCCACGCTCTGAGGCGTCCTTCTGGAGTTCGCCTGTTTGTTTGTTTTGCTTCTTATCGCTAGAGGAAATATGCGTGCTTTGACTGACGGCCTTTGATGTTAGCGACTGCCGCGAGGCTCCCCACAGAGGGGAGCTGAGACCGCATGCAGGTGACCGTATAGAAGTATACCTACTGTGTCTGTAGCAAAAATGACCACGCTTTAAACAGCAAGGCATCGGCAGCAAGCAACACTCGACTATTTTATGAACAATGTTGCTGCTGCTGTTTCTGTTGCTTGCAAGAACTTCGGCAGGCCTTGGGTGTTCGAGTCCAAAGCAGCAAACAGCCAGCCCATCAGATTACAGCCCCCTACAACTAGCTAGAGTAGTAGTGCTGTATATTTGTTGTTTATCACTTCACGTGCCTCCAATAGCGTCAGGGAGGGTTAAGGAGGGTTAAAAGCAGTCGGCAAAAAGATTCTCTGCGGGGGCCTACGCAGCTGCCAAAAGAAGCTTCCCTTTCCCGTTTTAAAGCAAGGCGTAGCCGCATCCGTTTTGTTACTGTTCAAGTGTCTCCTCCCCAAGGGTCTTCTATAGCCACGGCGGCATAGATAGTTCCTTTTGCTGCAACCCCAGTATAGGGTTCGTTGTTAGAAAGGGCAGATCTGGGGTGAACAGTACAGGAGCATAAGCCCTCTCTCCCTTTAACCCGCGGGCCCGTACTTCTTTATAGTTACGCAAATGGCGATAAGGCCTCGCCAAATGCCGAAAAGGGAATGGTATTCTCGACTGTAATACGGGTCCAAACCTCAGTATTTAGCGCCTAGTTGTGTAGGGACATCACGTGGGGCTTTGAAACCCGTCCTTATTACTACCGAACTGAAAGTAAGCGAGCAGCATCAGTGTAGGGTTGGTCAACTGGGGAGCTCAATACAGCAGCAAGAGCTAAAAGAGGAGCAGCACCTGGAAGCAATACAGTAATGAGAACACCTCCCAGGCACATTCAATTACCGGGGTGGTAGCGCCCTAAGGATCATTAGGGGACCAGGGCTCGGCTGCAGAAACTCTCCAGGGTGCTTTTTGGAAACCATAGACAGCGCGAACCCCCAACGACGATTCCCTTCCTACTAAGTATCGGCAAAAATAAGAAAAGGGAAAATACCTGCCTCCTATCCCTTTACATGATCGGGTAATGACGGATTAGGCCAAAGAACTACACTCAGATTAGGTGCCTGCGCGGCAGGTTCTGTAACCGCCCGTGCGGGGTGGGGTCTCGCGCTCTCGAGACCTGCTTGCTGGCACCTTAAATTAGCCATTTAGTAATTACCAAAACAATGTCGATCCGCACTACACGCTCACTGCACTCTACGCGTGACTCCCAAGAACGCTTAACATCGACCAGCGCTGCTCCTCAGGGACCCTCCACTTGTAGTGAATATCACTACAATCACAGCCCAGGCTTAGCCTAAGCTTTAGCCTATGCTGTGCTCGGTCCTTATGTCTTCACGTAGAGTCTTTATCCATGCGTAGTTAAAATTAATCGCTATTAAAAAAACTAATTGGAGATTTTTGTGGTTTATTTTGAGGGGTGCGTGTCATGTAGAAAATTTTGAATGCACAGTGTCGATGCTGACCGTGTAGGAGCCTTCAGCATCTGTAAATGCCACTCCTCTACTGACTCGCTGATGGAGCTGGCGTCTTGACCAAACAGCTTTAAGACGTTTCAGCAGAGGCCCAAGATGCAGATATGGAAACCGTCGTGCCAATCCTGGTGCTTTCTGTGTTTCGGAGTTGTGTAGACACTGTCCGTGAAAAAGTCGAACCATGTAGCAGGCGCTCCCATTTCCTCGCAGAAACTACGCAAATATTTGCAAAATGTTTTCAGAACCGGTGGGAAAAAAGAGAAAGCGGTTGGATCTGAAGCTTCTGGTCCTTTTGTCAATGTTTCCTTCCCTGGTTAGCAAGACCTCAGTTTACAATCCCTTGAGCTTCTCTTGTTGTGGAAGATGCGTTCGGAAGAACCCTTTGCCAGCCCTCATTTCTCATTATTCCTTTAATACAATGTGCAGCCCAATTCTGAGTACTTGGAAGAGGTATTCAGTAGTGGATCAACTTCAACCAGCCCCGCAAGACCCTTTCTGCGCCATACACAGATGCCAGCTAGCTAGACTCCCCCAGCTTTTCTTTGCTTTTGATTAATTGCACCTTCAGTGGCAGTTACTTTGTCTTTGTGTCACAGTCCTAGCTGCCGAGCGTGTTCCTACTCGCGCGTTCCTTACTAGGCCAGTTCGAGTTTTCATCCAGCAATTCCTGTGGAGACTCTTGTCGTGCTGGCTGTCAACTGCTTTGGTATACGTCAGCAAAGACCGCAGCAATGCGTGCTTACTTGGCTACTGTGGTCCTACTTGGATGCCTTTGGTTGATTGCGACGGCAGCAGCGGCACCAGTGGGCCATGGCGCCGCATCTACTATGGTTAAGGAGCCACAATTAGAGCAGGGGAAGCTGGAGGCGTTCCCAGATTCCTTTTTCTTGCCAGCGCGACGCAGAGCGAATCTTACTGTTTCTGCTTTGTTGGGGTTTGCTATTTTCGTCTTTCTTATTGCACCGCTTGTCCTCAAGGTACTCGAAAAGCAAGGCAAGACGGCAAGCCAAGACAAGACGGCCACCTCACAGAATTAAGCGGGGGTCATTTCTCATATCAGACGCTGCTTTCTGAAGCGCAGTGTCTGTGCCGCAGCACCGTATGTCAATCTGGAAGGCTCTGAGCACAGCCTTCACGACAGGTGCTTCGAAGTTGCGGGTGGCGTATCCTGCGCCTCCATTATAAATTGTTTGCGCTTCCATGCTTTTTATGGTATGACTATCGCTTAGTAGTCTTGTTTTCTAACTACTATGGGGGTGTCGCTCGCTTCGCTCCTCGCGTCGAGTGGTTGGGGCGCCGAAGGCCGCATAAATCGCTGCGCCCCCAAACTGACTTTTCTTTTTGAATGGAGATGCGTTAGAGAGAGAAGACCTTAAGAGGTTGCGGTAGGGACAATTTAGCTTTCATCGAACCGTGCACTCCTACGTTACTAGCAGACAGCTTATGCAGGTTAGACGCACAGGGGACTCCGAAAACCCCGCCCTAGCTCTCCAATGACACAAATGACTGCGGTAGCAATACATAACTATGCAGACTCAAGACAGTACTGCGATTCATTCCATTTCGGGCATCTTATGGCTTCTGTATCATTCATGAAGATCGCAGAGTCCGTGTTAGACTTTGGTATCTCCTGGCATTCGAGAATGCGTGGTAGCATGTATTGCGATAGAATAACAGCATTATGCTTGGGCTTAATTTTGTCACAATATGCTCTTTTCTGCATGCTCGCCTTCCTCTGGTCCATATCCAAGTGGCAGATTCCCACTTTCAAGCAAAGCATGTCTACACACTGCGCAGCCGTCAGCACGCATCGTGCTAAGTGTCTGGCGAGCGATCTATTTCTTTACTGGCCGACAGAAATCGGATGGCGTTTATGTTCTTACCCACGGACTCCTAAACTTCAATAGAATACTTGGTGACTTCTCGAATCTGTAATGGGGTGCACACCCCTATGCAGATGAAATGCCAAGCAGCCCCCTCGCATACATTTGCAGCTCAGCTGTTGTCAAGATATGCTGCAAAGCCGAAAGGAAGCGAAGCTTTTTGTGACTTCCCTCCATTTTGTTATAAAGCAATGCGAACCAATCTGCAACCAAAAAGCAAATAAGCATCCCCCACTCGCCAGCCGGTTGACGTTTTTGACCTTCAAAAGTATTTGCGCTATATGCATCTGGGTGCTAAGCCATCTTAGGCGATGAAACATACCTTCTTCACCAACAGCGCTCTCAGCTGCTGAGGACCAACACGTATGCAGTGTACCAGCATCACGAATTTGCCCAGCAGGTGGCCTCGAAGGTTTCTTTCAACTCTCAGTGGTCGACTTTCCGTACAAGTTGAAGAGGTGCTGCCTCAAAAATCACAGGTAGTCACGGTTTCAAGTTTATACAAAGAATGGGCCACATGAAATAATCAAAACTAGAGATAGGAACACTACGCCTTGCCCAGTGTCTAGCATGGTGTCGTGTAAGCTACGTAGTTCTACACCTATTGGCGCTGTGCCTTAGGGATGTTAGCTGTAAAACCGCCAACTTTGTGGTCCCAGAAATCTAGACCACGCCATTATAAATCTAGGCGACGCAGCTTCCCGACGTTTCTTTTAGGCTCCTGTCACAGTGCTGCGTTTCTAGTAGAGACTGCCTACAAGAACAGCCTGTAGCTCAAATCGGGGCCATAAAGCTTTTGTATGCCTCATGTGTGTTACAGCTAAAGACAAAAAAGAGCTAATTTGTATACGGCGCTAGGTTGTGATACTGAAGAGTGACTAATGGTGCATCTATGGCACACTGCCACAATTGCTCCCTCATGAGCTAGAATGTTTGTACAATTCACTACAAGGATGCAAAACAAAATAAGGCCATTTACCTAGATGGTGAACAGTAGGACATCGGTATGCTGGCTGCACGCCAGCCCGATCGAATCAGCCCCACATTACTTTCTGTGAATTAGACTCACGTTCTTTTTCGTCTTTAATGACTTTTATTTTCCTGCATTGGTATGATTTAGTTCGGCATGCTAACGATTTCACGGAAAGATTTTTTTGCTTTTCATGTTGGGATGGCCTCCAGAGGGAGACTGCTTACGGTTCCCAAAGGACAGCTTATTTCGAAGGACCGAATTGCGTTTCGCTCTGCAGAAAAGATATTTGGACGTTGCTGTCACCGTAGCTGGACGTACTTATTCTTGGCTGTACTACAAATTTCTACAAAGATAAAGAGGCCATCTTTGTGTGAAACTACTGTACCGAAAGTGGACAGTCCCTACTGCCCGTCCTTCGCGGTGCTGCTCCTCATATCCGGTTATTTGTGTAAGATGTCATTTTTATTACCCTCCCGATCTCTTGCCCCTCTCTACCGTCAATTTCTACGTGCCTGTGAGAAGACATTCCGAGGGGACTTGGAGGCGCAGAGTACTATTTACCGTCAAATGCGGAATGTCATCCGTTACAATACTTTGAAACTCTCAGAAGAAGAAATGAAGAAGGAGTTAAACATGGCTATTGATTTCGTGAGGTATGTTTGGCTTTTGTTGGTATGCACGTAGCCACATGTGGGTGAACCGGCACTTTCCGAAAGTATTTCCGACCCTCCTAATGATGCAAATGCTTCCCTGAGAGTCTCATACATTCATATGCCACCAAGGGACATGAATTATCAACTTTTGTATGCGCTCACAGATATCATATTGTGCAAGCGGAGTTCAACCAGACAACGGGTGCTTACAAGGCAGTCGTTACAGACGACCATATCAAGAAGGGGGATGTTATCAACTTGAATGAAATCGATCCTAAGAAACTTGAAAGTCTCCCGTGGTTGAAGGAGCCAAAAGAGGCAAAATTTTGACGCTGAGACCTTTATTCCTGTTTTGATGCATTGTTGTTTATCTTAGCCAGATTAAATAATCTATCTCCTGGCAACTTCACATTACATACTTTATGCCTGGTACCGTTTCCATGTGCTGTCAAACTTGATGCGTACTGAAGGGAGTTTGTGCTCTGCAATCAGAAGCCGCACTGGACACTGTGTGCCTAGACAATTAAGGAGTGTAGACGTCATGTTTCTTTGCGTGAATATCGTACTCGTAATCTATTGGAATCCAGCTGTGCTGGATCAAAATCTAAATTTGGGCCAACGAAAAAGATGGCGTTTTATGTTTGGGTGTTCAAGTGATCAGCAAGCAGCTGCAAAATAGAGGACCGATAACATCGCCCTTCAACGGAATGCGCTAAAGCCGATTTGGATGAAATCCCAATCCAAATACAGCAATCGGCATGGATGCACAGAAATATATCAAAGCATAGACGACCAACTTTCAAATAGGAATCCGATGGTCGTTCGCTACAAGCAGTGCGCTATTGATCTCCCTATACCCACAATGCTAGCCAACGAAAAATATTCTGGATGCTGTTGCTACGCATGTCAAGAGACTGCAGAGATTTTTTATGAATGAGACAGCTTGCACAATACCCTTCGCTGACCAAACCCGCCTTCCTGGCATTTATAAACGCAATGACAGGAAATTGCCTACACGACAAACGGGGCTCTGACCAAAGCTCTGACCAAAGCAGTGAACAGCAGTTTGTTGGTCTTACAGAGTCCGGTAGTGGCTATACTATCACACTGAACATGACATACCAAGTAAAGGCTGCTGGTAGCAAATATAAAGGGGAGCCCGCAGTACTGTAAAAGATATTACCTAACAACTCCTGTGGCTTCTTGATGTGGGGGTATTGACATGGTGCATGAACAGACCGTGAAGTCAGTGAGGCTATGAGGGTGCAAATGAACCTTCAGGTAAAAAACCAAAAACGGGTTAAATTTTTGAACAATATTCGACAATTTAGTTCTGAAATTTTAATCTTTTAACCTGTGGCGCTTTCCGGGACGATTCGGGGACTGCCTGTAACCAAGGTTTAGCCTGGTACACCTTTGTTCTGCCTTTTAATGCAAATGATAAGTATCAAAGGTACATGAAGGCCGCACGTTCCCGTCAGAACACGTGATGATTACGGAGCGTTTAAAGCATCTAATGGTTCATTCCCAATGAGCCGTTGGGGGCAGCACCGGAGAAAAAGTCTTCGCGTTCCACCGAGCTACGTTGGCACCTGAAACACCATCCCGGTAGTTCGTTGCGTTGGACTGCGCATAATGTTCGTAACGGCCGTAGTTGTGTCTCTGCTTATAGTTCAGAAGCAATGAACACGTAACCGTATTTATGAATAGTCAGGCCCAAATTCAAGGCTTTTTCTAAAAACCTGACCCCCTGAGGCTTTGCCGGTCTCAGTACAGCCAAACGGTAAAGGTATGCGGCCAAGGGTCAGCGAGGCAACACTTCGGGCACGTATCCATCCAAGCACAAAATCCGAGAAGCTCCTCGCCTACACAGGAATAACCATTAGACTAGCAGATAACTTTGTCAAACACCTAAAGCACTTTTGCTTTATGACAGAGAGCAAAACAACACGATACTGAGCACACGCATTAGCATGCTAGAATGATAGTCGTCGATAGGAAGGTGGTAATGGATTGCACCTGTGTCATCTTTGCTTCGTGTGGTTAACGCAGTTTCCACCCAGTAAAAAAGCGCCAAAAAATTTCTAGGTCAATCATGCGGGCACTTTCAAATAATCGGGTTGCAGTCGATAGAACAGCCAACAAACTTCCTACTGGCAGCTTGATCTACGAATGGGAACCCAAAGACTTGCTGAATCAATGCCGAACTGGCTGTCCCTCAGCCCGCATGTAAAACTTCTAATGAAAATTAAAGCTCGATAAATTGGGTTGTTAGTTTTCTGGTGTCTCCTTAGGTGTAGGGCTGGTGAGTAAGCACCGTGCAGCAGTGCTCAGGAATCATGTGCACAGGCATTCTAGGAACCAGAAACGAAAGTAGCAGTATGGTGGGCTTTCAATCCATGTAGCAAGAAAGCATAATATAAAAGCATGTATTTGTTTCTTGGGACTTGAAGCATTGAACAAGCTCATCCATATTTTGCGGGTTAGGTCTTTGTCTCGGCTGTGCAAAGTCACCTGCAGGTTTCAACGACGCCGACGACAATGTATTCGCAAGAAAACGTCTTAGGTCTAATAGCTCCTAAAAAAACTCCAGTGCAGCCGTCCTTGTTGAGAAAGTCAATCCACAATGGTTTATGCCCCCCATCGTGCTCAACCTTTGGCCTGAAAGGCACGTCGAAACCCGGCGTTCAAAATGTCGGCGGTAGGTTTCCCCACAGTTCGTTTCCTGTTTTTCTTCTAGAAAACCATAAATCCGTAATATCTGAGTAACGAGCTTCAAAAATTAGGTTTGTTTTAGCCTGTATAAGACGAAGGGGAAAAACCAGACTACCGCCTGTCGTCGTTACCATCCTTTGAGCAGGCAGCACGACACCGCCTCCTGGGAGCGCCCACACATTTGTCAAGCCCTGTGCTATGATGGGTCCTCCTCTTGGCACGTTAAAGCCGTCACCAAGCAACCACTTGGTAAAGCATTCAAAAACAAAAAGAATTGAAACTCTAAGTCAGCTCCTGCATTCATCACCAGGGATACTGGCTACTACTCGCCGCAAGGAGAAGATCAAACCAGACATACCGCCTATGGCGGCAAATGTGGTTAGTTGTGGTGCAAACACATTCACTGCTGGACCATCGTTTAGGACTTAGCGACCCTGCTCTAATAGTCATCGGTATCCCTGTCGCGTTTATGCCGCAATGCGCGAGGGGTTATATTGTATTCTATTATCTAGAAGCACTGCAGTATGCCCGGTCATAAGCTTGCTAGAAACCGTGCCATCTATCAGGCTGAGTCAGCCGGGCATGGCCAAATCCACAGATCGCAACTGTAAAAACACGCTTCTGAAGGGCGAGTATCGTGAAAGGCATTATCGCGTCTCCATTGATGAGGGTAACTGCTGTGCTCTGCTGACCAGCAATAAAGTGGATGGATACTCTCGGTACTCCCACTATACTCACAAATAACCGTTGTTGATTGGCAGCATGCAAGTGGTTGGAGTCACATTCCTCATCATTTGTTCATGACCAAATTCAGGTATTTGGAGTTAAATCGGATATGAACTTTGTCAAGTACAACGCTATTATCAACATGCTCTCGCGTCCGCCAGCAATCAAGACAGAACAGAACTTCCTCAAGAAAAAAGACTACGGGCAGGTGCCCGACTATTTAAAGGATGTAAAAAATCAGATAAAAAGCGAATATGAATTTATTGCTTCTTTGAGAAATAGCAGAGAGGTGAGCCGTTTTGGGCATGAAGGACCGGGATTGCCGCGGCAGTACATACGAGACGCCAGCCCTTTCCTAACGAAAATCAAGGCACAGGAACTAAATAGCTTGTTATGGGCAGCAGAATTCGGAGCAACAGAACTCACCGCTTGTGAGCCACTTTGCTTTTAGGCTTGTGATGAGCCTTGTCTAAGCATGTTACCTGATGAGGAGCGTATCCGTCTCTTGGAAGCGCTAAAGGCTCGTTATGAGCATCTCAATAACGCATACCAGGCCATGACTTTCAAATCGAAAATTGACACCATCGGGCAGGCGAAAAGAAAGGAATTCTTTGAAGAACAACTAGCTGAAATCGAAGCCCAGATAGAGAAGCTTGAATGCAGCCAAGTCTGGGTTACTGTAAAATGAAAGTATCGTCACTGTATCGAAGCTGGCCCACGAAAAGCAAGATATCACCAGAAACTGCAGACAGCTTGTTTTCTTTAGTTTTTCAGGATGTCAAAGCAACAAAATGCGGGGAATTCTCCAAAATAAAGCCCATCTAAGCAGAATGTTTGCAGGCGCTACAATAGAAATTCACGATCTCAATATGTGTTGCCTGCAACCCTATTGGCTAACTCAGTTCCATATTGTGCATGACAGGGGATTTGTAAAAGGTTTAGTTCAAGGTCGGTGTGTGCTAGATGGGGAAAATCCGCAAGGCAAAATGGACGCCATGCAAAGGCTTGCTTTTCCTTGATGACTGCACTAGAGACCATCGCGGCACCACTCCCTTACTCGTTTGTTGTCAGAGATTTAGTTTATTTCTCTTCAGCAAACGGTTCGGGCGGTCCTTTCTATGAATAATACAACCCTCGTTGAACTCCAAAAAATAGGGCTTTCTCGCTTGTTCCCCGATTGTGTTTTTGCAAAAACTTCGAAATATTGCCCAGGGGTCACTCTCTGAGTAGTAACTAGAAACGCGCCTGCCTCGACAGTTCTTCAGGGCTGAAATGAAGTCAAGAGCCCGGTAGTCTTCCACTGGCATTTTTGTTACCAAACGGGCTTTGCAGAACATCAGTTGCTTCAAAAATTGGCGGCCTGTAGCTCATTTTGAGAGTATGGCAGTGGATCGAGTACCTTCAGCTAACGAATATAGTGGCAATGCTTGAAATCGCGCGGGTAGCGTCTGACTCCTAGATGTGCTCTCAATGTCAAATTCATGTAACTTCTAAATGCGACTGCTCGAACAATGTTTATTATTCCCGACCACCTCCCTTACCAGTGAATTAGTGATTAACACTCCAAGTTTCTCCATCGCTGCAAACGTTCATCTCACTCTGCACCAAGGAACACAGGCAAAAATCAGCACACCCCCCTCCTCTAATCGAATTCAATTCGCAGGCCCAAGAATGCGCACACTGGCTGATTTTTGCATCAACGCACTTTCGAGTGCCGGGACTTTTTATTGACGTAAACTAATACCGTCACGAATCGCTCGGCTGAACTTGCGCTTGCGCCTGAGGTCTTCCAAACAGCTCTTGAGGTTTGCCTGCTGCACCACATCCATACAGCTAAGATCCAAATAACCAAAAGGCTGCACTTTACACCTCCTGTGAGTAGATCTTGACGTTCACGTTCGGAATATTTGCGGACTCCCCAGCTGCTTTCAAGTCTGGCGCATTTTGGGGTGTTGAATCAGATTGAGCAGTAGGCTGTCAAGGCCGTCGTGCACCTTTCTGCGGGAGAGTGGTTTGTCGCCGATGCTCCATCCCCTGAACCTCAAGGCCAGTGACTTGACAAATCTTTTCTCACAGTCGGTACAACTAGTGATTGTAAATCTTCGCGTTCAGCTAGTATACGCATGCGAGTTGTGGTCCCTTAAGCGACGATCCCGTGCCACAGAAGCTTGGGCATTGTTTTGTTATCGCCAAAGGGCAACAAGTCGGGTTAGTTGAGTTCTAACTCCCACCTTAAGCTTCGTTTCCCTTTGGCTGCCCCCCGTTGCATCTGAAATGCGGTTACCGAAAGTTCAGTGTTGCACGCTCAGTTCAACTTTGATAAAATGTGAGCATACCAGACAGCGGTCTCCTAACAGTTCACTTTTCTTAGAAGAGCGCTGCGGCGATACAAGACAGTTAAGAGACCGACGACAGTGCTCTACGCACCGCGGAATCAGTAGTACCTCATAATACTGCAGGAGGAGCCTTTATGGTTCTATATCGCATGTCCCAAGACAAAAAGTAAAAGGTGCTGGACAGTTGAGGCCCCTAGGTTTTTTCGATCTGCTGTTGTGCAAGTCTGACGAGGCCTATATGCAGCATGGTGCACAGCACAGCCTCAGTGCGTGTGGGTGGTGGCAGGATGACCGTGCATATAAAGCTGATGGCAAACTGATGGCGGCTGCTGCAAGCATGCTCCAGGCTTGTGAAAAATCTTGGCCTCTCTCAGCCAAGCACGGCCTGATAGCTCAGGTCCAAGGTGTTTAGTAGGGGATGCAATGTAAAAGCCAGCAACTGATAGAGGAATGCTAGATGGCATGCCCTTAGACAGATTGCCGCGGCATCGTGTTTGTGCAGCGCCAATCCGCGGACGGTTTGAAACCCAATATTTATGACATTCAGCGAGTATTCTAGTTATTGACTCAGAGGACTTTTAGGTCTTTGTTGGCAAGCCACCAAGATTCGAATGCGTCCTTATTGATGAAACAGTCGTGGTCGTGGTCCATGTTCTCTGAAATTCTTACCAATTTTGTTTCGTCCATCGTGATATTCATTTCGTTAATTGCCTTTTTCAAGTCGTCTCTTCTGGGCAATTCATTACCGCGCTTGTCCAAGATCTCAAACTTTTGCTTGATGAGGTCGATGCTCCGTCACTGTCTTCGCATTAAATTCCCATTTCATATCACAAGGGCGTGCCAGCATTGATTCAAGTTTGTAAGCCCAGTTTATTCCCCTTATGATGTTAATGATCTTGCAAAATAGGAAAGCCAGACCCGGGATGAACTTTATCAAGTTGATCAAGTTTCAGAATGAAACACAAAGAAAAGCTATGAATATCTGCATTATTCCCCTTCAAGTGCTGAACTCAATAAAGAGGATGTAGTTGCCAAATTTGTATCAGATGCCGTAGCTAATGCTTTGCTTCGAGAACTCGCCTGCAAGAATTAACGTGGAGCTGAGGATTCCGTCGAAGCCTGCTAGAACCTCAGCGGGGCTAAGCGTAGACGCCATGGTGATCAGGTCAATACATATCCCTGGAATGAGCAAAATACAATGACAATGTTCAGCCATTTGACAAGGCATGGCCCCGTTCTAGCATCTTGTTTGAAAAGTTTATATGGGTTTCCCAAGAAAAGATTGACTTCTCGTACCTCTTTTCGCTGCCTTTCGGGCCATGACGTGTTAGCTTACCAAAGGGACCCTCATCTTTTCCTTTCCGGGTGAAATACCCGTTGGTTTGGATTTCTGTGTAAATGCGGGGTACGGTAGTGACCTTGGGGGTCTCACTGTCCTCCGACCGAAGACGGCTTTGCAGTGTATCTCCTTCTGGACTTGAAGCCAATATAGATGCTTTATCAAAAGGTGCGCTTGCTTCTTCCATTTCGTCTTCCAAGTAGCACTATGGATGAGTGCATTAAAGGCACAAGTTTCGCTCCAGGCCAGGTAGAGTCTGCTATTTTGAAAGTGCACATCTTCGTGCCAATGGGAAAAAGTCTGCTCGAAAGAAATTACGAAGAGCACAAGTAAGTCACACAAAAGCTGGCGCTGCATCAAGTGGTGATGCCGCATCGTTTCCTTTCACAGATGGCTCCTCTCTCACCCATCCCAACAAGGTAACGCCCACGAACAACCTGAGCTTTGAGCTCCTTTCCGGCATGCATCATAGTCATTTTTGTTTTTATGTGGGTAGAGAGCACATCCACCAGGCGCAGCACAGGCGGCCTCACTAAATGCTTCCCCTGCTGTAACCGGGACGAGCAAAGGCGTCTTAAGAGCCGCAGCGGCATCCTATTGATGCCATCCAGACATGAAAGGCACTTCCTACTTAATAAAAAAGTTCGTTTTCCTGCTATTTTCTACGGAGGGCCGAAGGTTCCCTCAACTCACTGCGCTGTAGATACAACTTCAGCGAGAGTTGAGGCAGCTGCAACTTCGGCAGGATCAGAAGTGGCACCAGACGCAGAAGCCCATCTATATTCCGGGGTGCGGAGCAGCTTGGCAAGCAACGCAGATGAAGAGAACGGGGCATGAGAAAGTAATGGCTGTGCGGCTGGCATAGTTTTCAACTAGGAGAGAGAAAACTCGATTTGCTGGCCAGTTCTAAACTAACGAATATGCGTGCATAGAGACTAGCGGGTAAGTGCATTTCTTGGTATCGGAGTCTCCGTGGGGTGCCTTCGAGTTTCATTCTGGTGTTTACGTACAGTTACTGCCTTTCTGCTGACTTGCTGCACACAACGATAAATTAACATAACTAAGGCGAGTAGCCAAAGCTTTGTGTAACTGTGCTAAGCGTTGCATACATGAAAGGATGCAGAAGAATGGATTAATATAGAGTTCTTGTTATTGCTACGTCGTCGTTACGATCCCCAGGGTGCAAAGTGCCTTAAAGTGAGTGTTATTTCAGGTGTTGTTAGCCTTTAAAGGAGCCCCGCATAACTAATTCAATTCGTACTAGGCATGAATGTAGTTGTGATTTTTTGAGAGGTGGGTTTGTAGTGACTGCCACTGAACTGGTGCTCCGCAGCCAAAATGCTGTAACGAGAAGATATGGACGTCCTAGATACCTCAACGCACCGATAAAAGCTCTCGATGAGCGACATTAAAAAAAAATATTTTAAAAAAGTATTCCAAGTGATAGTCTACCAGTTATTTGATGTTGCTGCGTTGTCATTCTCTTCTTGCCAACATGACCAAAGAGGCCCAACGCAATGTGCTTAGCTGGACGGAAAGCATCACCTCTCCCCAACTCCACAGTTGAGAATGCAATTCATTATATAATTGCGTTGTAATGACTGTTGTTTGTGGGTGTAGCTCAGATTGCCTTATGTGTGCAACTTGAGTACCGTTTACCTTGCTTGGGGCATACGGATATGCTCCGTCCATGAAGTCAAACGCCTGATTCCTAGGGGTCCGATACCAAACATCGGAAGCTCTCAGGAGGCCTTTGTGGATAGGGAGTACAAGAATGAGCAACCGTTGCCGGTGGTCGGAGACGGCAATCGCATTCTGTCTAACAGGAGGTTGAGGTCTTTTGAGCCTACGCTTCCTGTTTCAGGCGTACCCACAGCGAGTGATTCTTGACTAGCAATGTCGTCGTCTATTGACGCTTCCGACGGAAAACCGAGACAGAGTGATTCTACAGAGGAACGAAGAAAAGGTGCTCGGTTCAACACAAAAGTTGATATCGTCTATTATGACTCGAAGCAGCACCATACGGGTGGAGCCTCTGAAGGAAAAAGTAGCCTTGACATTGAACCCAGATTACATGATGGCTCTCAAGAAGCTGAGCATTCGTTTTTTGGTTCTTCTGAAGAGTGGGATGAACATGCGCCCTATATGGCATCGCGACTGTCTTCGAATTTGGGAGGGAGCCAGGCATTTTTGGACAAGAAGCGGCACAGACCAGGTAACGAAGATGGTACGATGGAGTTTCAAATGTCACTATCGGACATCGGACCAAAGGAAGAATCCGCTCGAGGTGGGCGTTTGGACACATGGCTGCCCAGCCCCTGTAGCGGTAGAAATATTAACAAGAGGTATATAGGGAAACAAGTTTCATGGTTTTCCACCTAAAAATTTTAGAACTGGGATCATTAATGCCTCAGAATGTAGTGTTCAATGCGTGCGACTTGAATTGCCAACGCTTCCAGTTAGCAGGCTTCTTCGAAAGTTGACAAAAACCCTTTTTGCTTACATATCTGTACTCCGCAACGACTCCTCTTTAGCCGCCAAATACGCGCTTCGTAAACGATTCAGGAGCTTCGCACCACTCACGTTTAAGCAAGGGTTAACTGAAGCCGAATTCGTGGATTTAGACTCGAGAGGGATGCAGTTCCAGGTGGCCATGGGAAGTTTGTTTCTGATATTCTTTTTTACGGTGCACTTTGTAACGCTGTACAACACCATATTGGGCCTGCTGGACATTGTCATAGGAGAGTTCGCTATCAGCGCCCTCTTAGTGTTGGCAATGGTCATTATCTGCTTCAGCTGCTGCTTTCGCCGAATTCGTGAGTTAGCAGTGACGATCATCATTGGCCTGGTAGGCTCCCTGAAATGGGCCATGGCTGCAGCCGCGTCTGGTCTACCTTTTTTACACGTGTTTAATTTGATCAAATGAATGAACGCCAGGGCTGAACGCCGTATGTTCGTGAGAGTTTCCTTTGTGGCAGTCCCACACGAATTGGCATCTCACGTTTTGCGCCTTGGAGTGTTACCTTGCAATCTCATCGTTGTGGTTGCAGCTATTCTCCTTTCGAGCCTCTGTGCGAGTTGCCATGACAGCAGAGTGTATTAACGTAGATCATTTGGGGAAGCTTGGCTTGTTTACATACAGTATGATGGGGTTTGCCGAGACTATGCTACTGCTCATTATCCCCTATCATCTCGCCTCGATTCGGTGTGTACACCCCCTCCAGTCGAAGCACTAGAGTGACATTTGAAATCTGTGTTTTTTTGCAAGCTACGGGTTCCTGATGGACCGCTCAGGGGTACAATGCTTGCTGGCAGAGTAGTGGGTGGCCGCAGGTACGCGTTTTGCTTTTGGCTGACTGTTCTCATTGCCGTATGGACATTTCCCATTGTTGGCCTTTCCGCAAGGGTGGCAATCCATCTCTACAAGGAGAAAGAAGAGGGATACTGGTTTTGGGCCCCGATGGTCTATGCCATGATGGGGATTTTGGCTCTCGCTTTAGATCAGTCGTGTTTGATGCACGAGTACGCGAGGAGAATCGGATTTTGGAAGCGTAAGGTAAGACGACACAGAATAAGCGGATCCGGTCGTATCAGTTGGAGCTTAAGTTTTTATGGCCTGTGTAAACACAGTACAAAGTGGTCGTATCCAACTGGCAAGGCGTCGTGTTTATACTGCTCAGACAGCGGTCGACCGGCTGGACTCCCTGGAGAACCGAGCTCTTTTTAAGGAAAGAAAAAGCTTTTCCTTCGTTCCCGCAACACCAATGGAAAACGTTATTAGCAATCTGGATCATGTAAGTAAGGTTTCGACAGGCAGGGCAGGTTTTTACACATTGTAATACCCGATAATTTAGTACACTAAAAAAGTAATAAGATTGGCACTCAGCCTTATAATGTCAAGCAGTACTTCTGCAACATTAAATCCTCAGATCCAAGCGATGCTATACGATTCAAAGGTGCTCGATAAGGAGAGGGAGCGCCTTCAGGAACTTCTGAATGAGGCGAGGCACAACTTAACATTTACGGATAATGTATATCGGTTTAACGCGGAGACATGCAGCAGCGTAAGAGAGAGACGTCGTGACCAACTCCCCTTCAATATTCCTCCGATATTTATAGCCCTGGCGTAGAGCCTAGAGCAACGATGCCAGGATAGACTTGAGTTTCTGACACCTGCGGCATGGAGGACCCTCATCTGAAAAGGTTTGTGTCCGTACATTCTGATTATATCCTTGCCGCTTCCATCGATTCCAGGAGTTTGCCAAGAGCTACTATATGGATTACATGCGACGAGAAGGAATGATCAAGCCGCGGATACTACCCAGAACGACCACTCTTGCCGTACGGCGCAAGTCGCGATCATCTGGCGTCACGGACACCATAGTAAGGCCTGAATTGGAGCCGGCTTTCTAGCGCTACTTCTGGCAGGCGCACGTATATTAGCAGCATAGCACGTGGAGAAAACTGCGGTGCTTGGCTCTTTGAAGAGTGTTATCCCCAGAAACTTGTCATGTATTGGTAGCAGCCAGCGCAGCCTTCATCTGATGCTTCTCACAGGCACTTACGGCAAACATGTTAGAGGTCGGGACAAACTGGAACTTCGACTGTATCGCTTTTGGCCGCATAAGTCAGAGGCCGATCTACGATGTAGGATATACTATTCTTTCCCCGTTTTGCCTTTCGCCTGACGTATCTATGAACCGCGAAGTGTTATGCAACTTCCTTCAAGAAGTCTCAAACGAATACATGGATAATCCTTATCACAATGCACTGCATGGCGCGACAGTAAGCTCCTCAGGACGTTGTCAGCCCACTGAGCGGGAGAGACTCTAGAGGAAACCGAGTTTACGGCTCGGCCACAAAAGCAGTGTTGTCGCATGTATGAATTTGCATTGCGCCATTTGTTGTGATGGGATGCGCAGGTCTGCCACATGACATTGTGCTTGCTCGAGATGCTCAGCATTCGCGAACAGTAAGGTGCTCATGGTTCAAAATGGAGCCGGCCATTACATGCAGCCGGAAATGCGGTCTTTGCCTTTGTCGAATACTTGGGATTTCCACGTAAATGGCTTTCCCATTTACTGGATGTGCCAGCTATTCTCGCTTGTGGGGCGGCGTGGCCAATGGAACGTTAAGTTGTTATTTCTTGTGGGCGGCTCAGTATGAATGATTTAGAAGACATTTCTGCTGGAATTGCATCGCTCTGTCATGATGTGGTCCGTCCGACATCCCATAATGTGTGAAATGATTCACCAGAATAGAGGACACACTTTTGCCAGTTGTATTTGTGCTTTGCGGCCAAATCGAATTCACAGTAATTAAGAACTTATGCTCAGGGTCATCCCGGCCGGAATAACAACTTCATGATTGCTGCGAGCACACCATTGGCAATAACATACAATGATAGCTCAGTCCTAGAAAATCACCACTCGTCGCTCACGTTTCGCATCCTGAATAAGTATGTTTGCCAGGGTGTGCGGGCTACGCCGACATGCCACTGTGCGTGTTGAGTCAGAACCCTTATGACGCTTGGGCCTGGGTCATCATTACATGAAGCAACGAATTCGTTTCCTTCCTTGTTCAAGTGATTGTTCAGGCCAAAGTGCAACATATTGGAAAAGGTGGCGCCGGATGCATACAAGGTTATTCGGAAAAACGTGATTGAGTGGATCCTCGGGACAGACATGAAGATGCACTTCGAACACATCAGTAGTTTCAGAACGCAGAGGATGAATGGAGAATTTAGTCTAGCAAACAACGAAGATCGCTCGTAAGACATCCTTGATGGATCTCTCCCGGTGCCATCGACACAGACACACACTATTCGTGATGCGGTGGCAGGTGGCATTTGCAGTTTTGCAGTTATTGGGTTTTAAATTTATTAACACGGCGGTTGCATGCACGTCACTTGACCTTCATTACGGCAAGACGGCACCGCCGTACTCTGGTGAATTGACGCATGTTTGTGTTAGGAGCTATACTGTGCCAGCGACAGATGCGAACACTCCATTGCTTGTTTGATCGGTTTCATGTTCACACATTTATCCTCAGACGAATGATCTCGATGTGCATTAAGGCAGCAGACATAGGCCACGCTGCTACAGTTTGGGAACAGCACGAGGAGTGGTGCCACAGAGTCGTCAAAGAGTTTTATGAGCAAGTGAGGAGAATAGGAAGTTTTGAAGCAATATTGCAGGAGGCCAGTAGCAGGTGACAAATCTGTTTTTGCCACGCTTGCGGTGAGAGGCATTACGCATATTCCCTGTCAGTTGACAAATGGCTACATAACTTTAATCTTGTCGCTTTAGGGAGACGAGGAAGCGGCGTTGGGGCTTCCGAAGTCGTCTATGTGCGATCGCTCGCTGCATGAAAAAGAATTTCTACAGTCACAAATAGGTTTTATCACGTTTGTCGTCAGGGTAAGGCACGGCCCTTGACCTCTAATGCCCTTCTGGACGCTACGTAGGGGGAAGGGGAGGTATTTAGAGCACTCAGCTGCTCGCTGCCATATCTGGTAGCATTGGTTGCCCTCAATTTTCAGAATTTGCGGCACAAGCATGCTCAAGCCAGTTGCACGCCATGAGCAGGCATGCGTGTTGCTGCAGCCGCTGTACGAAGAACTCAGGTGTGTTGACAACATGCTGAGGCTTTCGACCGAGCAAGAAATTGAACGAGTATGCATCGCCAATTTGGAGGCAAACGTCGCCCATTGGCAAAATAAAAAAGAAGGCCTTCCGGATTAAAGCTTCTTTAGTTTGCTCCGATAGAGGACTCGTCCATCTTGGTGGAGGTCAGCTCCTGTTAACATGTCTGATTGGCTGCAATCCTGCCAATCTTTGGTAGCGTTTTTAAACTCAAAGCGTCAATGGTATTATCGAGCCTTGACAATTCTGCTGTAATATTCGCAGAGGGACGGGATCCGGTGCCTCTCGGTATTTCAGCAATGTTTGCTTGTGGCAGCGACATAGAGCCACGCTCCGCCAGTTGTCCGTTTGCAGTTCGCCGCATATGTGAAGCTAGGGAGTGGGCATTTACCCATTTTTTCGCGCATGCAAGCCCCCCACGAAGAAGTGAACGATTCGCTTTGCTGTGGAGAGGCTTTCGCCTTCGAAGAGCTGCCAATGCTGGACGACACAGCTATTTTGGATATTGACTTCCTGCAAACGTGCAAGCGAAGTTTGACAGCGGTAGTACCTGTCATGGAACCGAATATCACAGATGTCGTGGGACAGACGAGCTCATTGAAAGTATTCCCATGTCTCACCTGCGCTTTCATCCACAATACTTGGGCAGCCTCGGTGAATTGTCTCCTTTCATCACTAGTCATGGGGGAACCTGCACGAAACCTCACAGCAATCAAAGACTGCAGGCCACCTCATTCAACTTCAGTGAGCACTCATCTGCTCCTAGACGCTCGAGGAAAGTGCGCACTACAGTTAGCTTGATGTTATTACATTGCGCTTTCAAGCAGAGGCACGCTGAAGTTCACTATGCGATGTCGTACGCATGTTGTTCGCCAAGAGTTGTAACAGCACGGCACCGCGGCAAATGTTATCTGCCTCTTCTAAAAGATCTGCTGAGGGGCGGTTGAGGGCCTTTACTGCGCTGCACACGAAAGAACCCCAGCGTTAACATACGGCACTAACGGTTACAAGTAGCTGCGCTGAAATAATTTTGCTGCTCTTGTTCCAAAGGGGCTCAGCGTGAAGGTTCAGCCACATGGGCTTCCCGACGGTCACTTATTACAATCTTTTGGCCACTGTCTCACGTGACTATTTCTCTGGCGGCTTCAACGAACTGTGTCTTCGTTTTGCCGTGTTCTTCAATATACAGCGCATACTGAACTGCACGGTTCAAAGACGGCGGCTGTACCGACGCAGCGATCTGCAAGTAATGACATGCGGTTATCGGTAGAAGAGGAACTAGCGCTTGCGGTCTCTTTCAAGCGCAGCATTGTTTGGCTCCCTCTGAATACATGGATGGCTGAGTACAATTCTTACAACCAACGCTTACACGGTAATACTTTTCAGCAGCTGCAGGAGTGTGTAGATTAAAGTCGAGGTACAGGGCATACTCCTCCATCGTCTCGGGGTCACTAAACTCTTCGGCAGCCAAAGAGTGAAGAAACGTAGCAACCTGCAAGATGCACGTCAGCAGGAAAACAGAACAATGTGGGCTCCATTGTTTACGACGTCCAATCTTCGTCTGACTCCACACCAACTTACATCCGTGAGGTTGTAGCGTTCTAGCATTCTCATGCCAACTCCTGCAATATTTGCGCCGCAATGAGGATCGTTCCTGCAGCGCCAGTTGTGCAGCCCGCCCACCATAAATGTTAGTTCAAATACTAGGGGGCGGGAGTATGGTAGGGCTGAATGCAATTCGTCCACTAGGGATCGCGATCGCCTACCTCGAACAACGGTCAATCCACGGTCTCCAACTGGACTTGTCCAAAATCTAAGAGCAATAGGTCAGCCACCAAGTCTTACTGTTCGCCATATGCAAGGAGCTTCCCGAAATCGTGGATCGGTCACACAAGACAAAATAACGCGTCTCAAAATTAGTGAGCTGCTTCACCAGTGCTCCTTGCTTACCTTGTCTTTCCAGTTGAACGATTCATACTCTGATGGCATACCCTTTACGGTTGCAGCTTGTTGATTCACTGCTGGAGATTCCACCCGCTTGAGTACAGAAAATACTTCATTGGCGTACACAAGGTCGAAAAAGCGATTGTTATCAAATAAGGTGCGGAAGCAGAAACGCTGTTCCAGGCTGACTCCGAGTGGGCACTGAAACTGAAACTCGTCGATTTTATCTGCTACGTCAAACACCGACGTAGGGCTATTCGGGGCCACTACAAGGAGACAACCCCAACAACCAAACACACAAACAAACAGGCAGACATGCCAGCTCAGGAATGGGCCTTGTGTATCGCTGCACCGATGGAGCGAATTATTTTAATTCCTGTCGCTTATTCCTTAAAGCGTTGAGCGTTATGACGCCAAAATAAGCACGAGAAGGGGTTCGAAATTAAACACGTTAAAGTGAACGACTCTAGCATAGTTACCACTAGCCCATGGTGCACCTGACAGGGTTGTAAAAGAAGAGTTCAAAAGTGTTATGGCTCTGCTAGGACGAGAACGGATTGCTCCATCAGTTGGTCAACGGACTGGCAATAGACCAATGGAACGCAGCTGGTCGACATCCATACCTGCGCATCTGAAGCTGCTTTGAATCAGGTAATCCACTTTATAGATGTCCCGTAACTGTTGGTTGTACACGGCCATTGGTGGACAAGCAGCTGTTCCATATGAAAATTGAACCTGTGACAACCAAATAGACATCGGTGCGCTGCACTCAGCGAAACAGTTCTCCCCAACTCACCGATCGCCCATGAATCGCTACATGTACTCCGCACGGTACTATTCGGAAGCCACTTCTGGAAAGCATAAGCCTTCCCTTATGAAAGGAGCTGTGTTTACTTCGGGCGGCTGACTATAGAAAAGTGCCGTTGCAGTTGACGCCGAAGCAGGTACGTGCGAAGTCTCACCCTCCGCCTGATCCCCACATTCTCATACTGCGGGTGCACAACGATTCGCATGGAAGGGAAAACTGCACGGATTGCTGCCGACGTTGTCATATCCCCCATAACCCCAGAGTCTGCTGGGATATTCTTGGCTCTGCATGGCAAAGCAATAAAAGGCTTTAAAGCTCTGTTGCCTCAACAAACATGGTCAACCAGAAGCTGCCCTATGGCATAGGCTGCGAAGATGATTCCGCTGTTTGACGGGTAGTTGTCGGAACTATGCTGAGGCCTTACAACCATTTGAAGAGGCGTTGCTTGCTCGTGCTGCTGGAGTTTTCCAGAGCTGGAAGAGGTGTAAGCATTTCGGTTAACGGTAGCTTGATGAAGAACGGCATCAAGGAGAGTGTGGCCAAAAGAAAGAATGCAACAATTTTAAACAACCGCTTTGTACGCCTTCCAACTGACCTGCTGAGAGCTGACGTGATCCTGCATAGACAGCCCTCGCAGAGCAATCACGAAGAGGTTGCTAAATGCCTTTTCACTTTCGCTAACGTGCGGTCAAAGTAACAGCGCGTTATATGAAAAACCTCGCCTTGCTACTGAGCCCGTGTGTTGTACCCTGAGGCCGAGAGCAGTCTTTCAGTGCAAGAACGCCATACACTTGCCGAAGCGACAAGCGATGCCAAAACGCAAAGGAGAGGCAGAGCCAATATGCGTAGCCGTGCAATCAGTAGCATTAGAGCTGTGAAGCAAAGGGCCTGCGGGAGAAGAACGACACAGATGTAAATAGTTCCAGATACGAGGGCTTCTATCTGCCTGGTGTAGAGAGGTGTGCTTAAGAATTCCTTGCGCTGTAAAACGTGCCTGAAGAAACAGAAAGCATAGGCCTGGCGATAGTGCTGAAATTGTCTGTATGTCAGATGCTTCTTCTAAGTCCTCAGAATGAGCCATTGTAGCGACGCTTGGCTCTACTAGCTTTTCCTGCTCAGCACACGTGTACACATGACAAGAGACATCTAAATCGGGTCTTTAAACCGCTTCTATGAACATTAATGATTCACCCTTTAAAAAACGACTGTTTCAGACAACTTACACGCTTCCGCTGCGTCAGAGCTCCTCCAAACAAGGGCTCCAACTTGAGGCGCTTGTTGGAGTGCTTATCAAGTCCAGTGTCATCTGTCCTGACGTTGCGCAACAATTTTCCCAGAAAAGTGGGAAACGCATGCCACTGCATAACGCGCAATCACGCTAACAATTTATGCGCTTTAGCCTGCCCTGCTTGTGTGCGCTCACGGTTCGACCTTCTTTCGATGGCCTCTAAAATCTGCGAAGGTCAGGAGGCCTTCGTCAAACTGCATGAACAAATCCCAGTTCTTGCATGTCAAACGATGCACCAAAAAGATCTCGCTAGCTAAAAAGACGAGTACCACGACGGCCATGGCGCCGGCGACGAATAGCACTCCTGACAATCTCATGTGATTTGCCAACGTGGAATTTAAAGGCAAAAATTCCTGCACCCCCCCAGCAAACGCCCGCCGCAATCCGCCAGCTTATAGACTCATTCTCCACCTCTTTCTGTGCTGCACGATTTTGAATTGGGACGCTGCTTACCGTTTTCCCCAAAATGTAAATTGTACTATCGAAGGTGTCTTTCGATAGCCCCAAATGGTACAGCAACAGTTGGAACACATGAGCATCGTCCTTATCGAAACTGAGCATTTGTGACACAAAACTAATGTTGCGTACCATCCCTTCCTGCAGTGCTTCTCGGCAAACGCGCAATTCGAGCGCATACAACTCTGCGCATGGGAACGGACAATTCGCTTTAGTATTTCGCAGGGCATGCAAAAAAACAAGAAAGTGTGAACGCACGTAATGCGTCAAACTCACGGTAACAGAGCACAACGAATAACTCCCACTAGACCCAAAGAAACGAGACCTCTCCAGAAATCCACACCCAGCAGCCACCCTGAAAAGGACCTCGGTTTTGTTGTGTACCTTGGAAACCACCACAGGCTAAAGAAGACCGAAATTGCGACGTGTGGAAAAAAGGATAATGCCTATTCACAGGGCATCGGAGACAAACCCACTCAGAAGCTTCACATCCCCATCGCCTTTCCTAAAACAAAGTTGTGTGCACCATTCAACGGTTAAAAAGTCTCTGCCTACCCTTACTGTACCCCACTCTGCGTTCCACTCCCTATGCCTGTGCTCACTAAGTACTTCGGCGCAAACATAAATACAAAGACGATGACGAGGGAGAAGATATAAAATGCTACAATGCGCCGTATCACGATGGAAAGCGGGTAGCCGAGTAGGCACATGCCAAATAGGGCGGCGATCTGCAGGAAAGTAGCACTGCCAGTATCCTCACGTGTAATCTTGGGAGACGATGATAATTGTATTCCCTCCCTAGGTATACTGCCACTGTAGGTTCCTCAGCAACGCAAGGTTGTCAAGCAAAGGAGAGGCATAAAAACCCTGTTTAGGGTACTCGAAACAAAATCGAGCTTCCAGATCATACCTGCGTCGTTAAAATGAAGACGCCGAATTGCCAAGCTAACAAGAGGCCGATTGCCGTCAGCACAGCAGTAAGCAAAGGGACGAAAATCTGACACCGCCAATCCATACCCGCAAAGTGCCAATGAACACTAACATTTGCTCAAGAAACCCAGCGTCTCAAAACACCTCCTGAGACGTGAAAACCTCATCGGCCTGCCTGGCAATGAAAGCGGCTGCTGCTAATAGGGACGCAGTTGCTAATAGCTCAAAGGGTTCACCTTTCCCTGATCGCGCAGACGCATGTGCCTCTGCAGCATAATGTAAATAGCTATAATGTTCAGCCAAAGAAAAGGCAAGCCCCAATGCTCGCGCAGCGCCATTGCTGCAGAAAAACATTCGCTTTAACATAGCCGTTTCACGTCACTTTCCCTGGTTCCCACGTCACCACACTACCGTGCTGACCATCTGTGAACGTCAAAGCGGCGCATCAAGGAACTAATAAGTCTAATACAAGCTGCAGTGCACATGGAATATGTACCGTCTGTCCTGAGGATGAGGCGATGATGAAAGTTTCCCCAGAAGAATCCAAAGCAGCAAATGCCGCAAAAGAAGCTATTCCCTAAGAGCAGGTGCAACTCAGCCATGCATGGAGGGTGAAAAGTTGCAACAGTGCACATCTTCAAGGTGTCCTTGCCTTCCAAAGCACCTAGTTTCTCTTACCCACGATAGATGCCAATACGCACACACAAGCAACGCCAAAGCCTTGGAAGCAAAAAACTGCGTACAAGGAGCAAACAGGTTTACGCAATACACCGTGTAGCAATATGGAAATAGCACATAAAAATGACTGTAGTAATTGGCTGATGTCCAATCGCCTTTGCGGTGGTCACGGACGTTGTAGGCCAACGTCTGCCGGTGGTCCCATGTGCCAATCCATGCCAGCTCTTATTGGGTCATCCCTGCAGCTGATACACTCAAATGCACGAAACTTACTGCTGGCTGCGTAAAGATTGAATGGCGTCCTAACCCATGCTTCCAGATTGCCTTGCAGAAGGTAGCGGAGACAGCGGTAAACCAGCCCTACCAAGAGTTCTGCACAGCCCAAGACATGTGGAGGCTGCCGGGAAGTTATGCAGATTGTCTCAGAAACGCATGGGTCTCCTACTAGTCGGAAAAGAAAGACAACTATGTGCACGCTTCTGCTGCGTTATATAGTGTTTAGCCACCCGGGTATATGTTGAATCGTTCAATGGCGTTGATAACGTTGGGATGCTCCGACCTCTTGTCGTGCCTGCATACACACCGAGCCGTCTCAATAAGGTGCCTAGAAGTTCGGCGAAACCATCGATAGAAGAGTTCCCCATATAATTCTAAAGGCGTGCGATTTGCTCACATGAGCGCATCTACGGCTTGCACCACAGAAGGGGCGCGGACAACGTCGAGGTAGAAGGAGTAATAAAATGCGTTCTGAATACGATCATCACGCGGGCGTCTTCAACACAGCTCATCGAGAGGTACTCAGTTTCATAAAGGCTTCTGAATGCGGGTATCGTCACACCTGAAGTTATTTGGCTAGGCTAGGCAACTAAAGAAGTAACGACGCACTTCTGAGAAAAGAGTCAACGGTTGCTGTTCATTGTTCATCTCGAAAGTCAAACGATACCGTCTCCATAAAAAAAATGTCATAAATGCCCTGAATGTATACACAAAGCCACCCATCGTAGTAATGCAGATCCCTGCTGGTTGTGGCCCTGAAATCCCTTGTCAGATCATAAAAGTGTAGCTGTCTAAGCACAGTGTGCTCCCACCATATGCACAGTCCAAAGCACACAGCACGCTTAAGCGTTATCGGCTTAGATGATATGGATTCAATAGGCCTGAAAATATCCTTTTGGCGGAGCAGTTTTTCTCTCCGCCCCTCCGTCGTGGGGCCGCTGCCCTCCGCGACATTTGTGTGAACCATTGGCACAGGTTATACCAAGTCCGTCGGACACTTCTGTAGGGAGCAAACACAGAAATTTAAGTTACGTTCCACCAAACAAAATCTTTTGGTGGTGGTCAGCAAGACCACGAGCATCTCGCCTTCTCTTCAAGCAATTTAGTTCCTAGAGCTTGGGGAGTGACAATTCAGACCCTCTTCAAAATAGTAAAACCAGTTTAATTGCACAAAATGTTTGTAATGGGGTTTGCTGATTAGGAGACTCAGTAACTCTTATTTCAGCGAGTTGCGGCCTGGGGATTCGTACAGCGTTGAAAGAAGCTGAGAGTAAACGGCAGAAGATAGTGATGATACCTCGTAAACAGCTACGCCTTTCAAGGTCAATATTCGCGGAAAAGCCGTCCCTTGTCTTGGCCGTGCAGTTGTTCCTTCAAATGACGGAGTCTACATTCTAGCAGGCGCGTTGGGTCTGTCTTAACTTATGATACTCGCGTGTGTTACTTGTGCTAGTGTTGGTCACAACTATTGTATCTATTTATTATTGTTTTTGTCATATACGAAGCATACAGACGATCCTTTGCTTAATTCTTCCTAACTGTAAGCCAGAGGCTGCTACGCTACATAGGCAATGTTCAAGAGATACCTTACAACAGCTTACATACCCTACCTGCGGCGTCTAGGGTTTCACACTCAACAGTTCAGTTAAGTTTCACGTAAATATATTTTTTATGTGTTTCTTTTTCAATACATCGGTGCTTGTAGTAAATAATGTCGATTCCAAACACCTGTCGCACTATAGGGGAGAAGTATAGGTTCTCCTGGCAACAAGTGATGTTGAGGATCAAGGACCCCAGCGTGTCCGTGCATTTCTACGAAAGCCATTTTGGCATGAAACTTGTACGGTAGCTTGCGAAGCTTCCGCTTATAGGCAGAGCGCTTGGCCCCACTAACAAGCACCCCCGTAGCCATTCACTGGGATCCCTCAAACACACAAGACTATGCAGCTTAACGAGGAGCTATGTGTTCGACAGGAGCATGGTAGACCCTGCCCCACTTTAGAAGTTGAGGCCGAGCTGTCTTGTTCTACATTGATTGGGGAGATGACCCGGCTTATGGATGTACATGCAAAGATTTAATAATTCACGCCTTCACTGTGTTGTTCTCAGATTCACACGTACAAGTTTGATAAGTATGGGTTTTCACTGTACTTTCTTGAGCGACCACGCGACGGCGTGACTCTCCCCACTCCCGGCACTCTTGATGCCGAGAAGTATCTCTGGAACATGAAGGTGAACACATAACATTGACACACTAACATTGCAACATAAAACTCTCTCTATTTGCGCGGTTATATTTGTCTTTTCAAGCGCGTTACTGTATCTGATGTCTACCTCGACCAGAGGTGTCTGCGGATAATTAATTAGTTTGTGCTGTTGGCTTTCAGGGGGTTTGCCTGGAACTTACTCACAACCATGGTACCGAAAAGGACCCGAACGCCAAAATGAACAATGGTAACGAGGAGCCATACCGCGGCTTCGGTAATATTTCGTTTAACTGCGATGACATTGTTGAGATTTCTAAAGAATTGGAACAGAACGGGTAGGTCCTGGTTGATAAGCTGTATGTGCGAGTGTCAAGGATCAATACCTGGAAGATTTATATATGCTTCATGCCCTTTCACTTAAATGCACGTTATTTTCTTGGTTTCTTTGCAGGGTTGAGTTTCAAAAAAGGCCCCATGAAGGTCGAATGAAGACCATCGCATTCGCCAAGGACCCTGATGGCTACCGGGTTCTGCTCTCTAACAGAAGCCCAAACTGTGGCTTCAAAGAAAAATTCAATTTATCGCAAGTGATGATTCGTGTAAAAGACCCAGAAAAGTCTCTTGCATTTTATCGAGACCTCCTCGGTATGACTCTGGTAAAAAAATCAAACATGGGTGATTTCACAGCTTATTTTCTGGCTTATCTAGAACCAGGTGTCTGTGCTCCGGAATGCCCCGAAGTGAGACTCCTCACTTAAATTCTCTAAGATTTAACAGAAAGTGCTAGAAGAATTTCCATTATGCTAGTGCACTAGGCTTAGTTGCATGATTGGCATGCAAGTACGCTTTTTGTGATGCAACCACATAACAGGGCCTGCTGATTGATAGGCAAAGTTCATGAAGACTAAGTTCTCAGGAATTAGCCGGCCCCGCATTGCGCGTATTGTTTCTGGCTGACATGCAGAGTTCCGATGCATCGGAATTTTTAAAGAAGCGGTGGCAGCCCGCGTTGGAGCTTATCCACAATCACGGCACTGAACACGATCCAGCCTTCAAGTATCACAATGGAAACGATCCTCCTCAGGGCTTTGGCCACATCGGCATGCTCTGCGACGACTTGGAAAAGGCCTGTGAGGAGCTCGAAGCAGCTGGGGCGACGTTCCGAAAGAGGCCAAAGGTAGGTATTCTCATGGTTCGACAATGAACCTGCGTATTGTACCATCACATGCTTATGAAAATATGACATTGTCTCTGGGAGTAATGAATTCACTAGGTGCTGTGGTGACTCGTTTCCGCTGTAGTGCCAGCTTGTTTGACAAGGCTTTACTTTTTGATGTACTTGCGATGCTATTCAGGATGGAAGCATGCGTGGAATCGCCTTTGTGCTCGATCCAGATGGTTACAGCGTAGAGCTTATCAACAGGGGCGTAACATTTGATACTAATTAACGCGAGAAGGTACAGCCATCTTGCATGTCTTCGCTGCCCCTGTGGCAGAAGTGCGAGCACTGGCAGGTTATACCTTTAGCCTAAATAGTATCCTCGCAGGAGCCACATTAGCATGTGGCACCATCGTCAACCACACTTCCAGCTTTAGTAATCTCCTTCGATCGTACTGGAGGGCCCTCCCACACTTAATTCACCTCATAATTCCGAGTCATTCTTATGTGTATGATGAGTCATGTGCTGAAAGACTTTTTGGGATACACACCACTGATGGTTGTCCCAGTTCGCTCTAAACAGTATCTAGCGCTTGTCCTTGGTCCAAAAGTTGATCATGATTGACATGGGGGCTGGAATTTTATGTGACCGCGATCTCCGTTGGGAGCTAGCCAGGCTTATTACAGCAGTAATGCCGGTTGCCTTTGTGTATGCAGTCGCAATGTAGATCCGAACTCGGTTTGCAGTTCCCGTTTTAAGAGGATGACCCTGGTAATGCGACTCATGGGTTAGAGCGCTCGGTGCCGCAATTATCATCGCCATACCGATAAGGTGGAAGCCAGCTGCAAGACCGCCGTAGTAGCCGTGGTGCGCTGAGCAAGTTGAATAAGTAGAGCGACTAGCTATATTGAAGCGCCGTCCATGCAAATACCAGAGTACGTCTTTAAAGTGCGTGCTGCCTGTCTCTGAATACACATAAGCACGGGGAAGTGAGAAAATGCAGAGCCAACGCACTGTCTGCTCTTCAGCCACCTCTGATACAAGCCTCTGCTCCGAGCGAGGCGTGGCGGGCACTATTCGTTTTGGTTCCTTTCCAAAGATTCGTGCGAAGGGCGGAATTGTTTTGGGATGCCGAGGCCAAACCTCTCCTGTACCTGGAGTCAGATGGAAGTAGACTGCTTTCATCTCATTTGCGTCCTATTACCGTCATGGACAGGACCATGCTTTCCGAATTCTCTGAAAATATCATAACGGCACTATACAAACCAGTTTGCTTTCGCTACTAACCGGCGATCCGTTACGGGGGTGGGAGGCCTTCAGTGCGATTACATTTAAATAAACTAGAATAAATGTGCGTTTTAAAAAATCTGTTTTACCGTGGCCTCGATGGCCTCGATCGAACAACTGCGGCAGGTTAAAAGGCGACTTATTGGCTTGAAAATAGTTTAGTGCTTAGATTCTCACGTGTAACGGCTTTGGGCGTCATTGTTCTTCGTGCGCTAATGTCGCTGCGCGTTTGTTGCATCACACCTGTCTATGAAACCTGGTACTTCAGCTTACCTTTCTGCCGTAGGTTCCATGCAGGGCCTGCACAGAACATTATTGCGTTTTCATTTTTCGTTGGCAAAACCGATTACATACCAGGTTAGCTCGCACATGGACGCCCATTTTCGTTTTTCATTTTCCGATAGAAAAGCTTCCGCTTTGGTGCAGTTGCCTGATACACTTGCAGGCGGCTCACACTTGGCCCCCTGAATCGGCATTAGACAGCTAGGTAGGAACGCCAAGAGTAGGACACATGATTTTACGAGCCAGTTTTTCTCAAGCTTCATCTGCATGAGGGTTTTGCCAATTTCCGTCACGACGTTCCAGCCTGGTCGTGGCAACTGTGGGATTGTCTGCGTGGATTCATGGGGCATGCAATACCTTCAGGACAAGGGTAGTCCCAGTTTCTTTCGCACAGATCGAGTGCTATTCAGGGACAGCGGCTTGTGAACGAACACAGCGCCACATTTTAGGAAACGAGGCTACCTTTGCATGGCCAACGCGCGTCACATTCTCTGAGAAGATTTATAATTCATTGACTTCATTCTTCTCACTAGAAAATGCAGAACCACCTTTCAAAGCTTTTCTTTTCGGGCAGAGTCATCGACGCAAATGAGGCTCTATTGATGCCACACGCGGTGTAGTCTGCTGGGGCATTGCATATTTTGTCTCGTTCTATCCACCCTGGAAGACATGTTGCCTGCGAGTTACTACTTAGTCGACTCAGTGTCCTAACCTTTGGGGCATGGAGAGGAATATTGCTTTTCGCACGTATCCTCGCAAGGGAAGTGTGCATGGCAGAGTTTTTCGAATGCCCGCTTCATTTCTTTGGTAAAATACTGCAAACAATTCGGCATTTGATATTTATGCGCACTCAGACACGCACACAGCCTCGGAGAATGCAATACCTTGAAGTTCCACCGCTCATCGCAACGGCCTGCTGCTGAGTATGAGGCTGGAGCATTACACCAAAAAGCTCCTTCGAGAGTCCTGCAGATTAAATAATAGGCTGCGTACTACCCCATAGTAAACAGATAGACCCTACCAGCCTTCAGGGCACAATGCCTCATAATCAGACTACAACCGATGACAGATTTGAAACTGATTTCGTTCTTCATCTGCCGTTTCCACCTCACCACACAATCCTGTGTACACGGCCAATATGCACCACAGGTCGCCTGCCCGGCAAAGTAATGCATTTTGCAATGTGACGTAGAGAGTCAACCGTACACTCCATGAGCGTTTGGCGTCATCACTGAGGCCACTGAAGTTTGCCACCAGTGGGCACATTCCCGAGTACTGCCCAAGCACTACAAAACCAATTTTTACTACGTGGGGACAGAGGTAGATGATTGCTGACCCGCTTGACACGTCTCCCCGTCTTTTCGCACCTCAAAGCCCTTGGGACAGGGCAGGGTGAAGTCACGGGATCCCGATGGGCACGAGTAAGAGTCGTCGCTGCGCTTGCAGGGCCATTCGGCCTGATAACACCCAGAGACAGCCACAAATGAGTCATTTTGCTTCCTTTGGCATATTCGCAGGACAGTCATACGTCACAGCTCTTCGCCCAGAGGGTTTTCCTTTACAAGAAAAAGAGAGCCCAGTTATTCTATCAACATTTTCGCAACTGGTTGCACGAACTCACGCATCTTCCGTGTAAAATTCAAAGGATTTGGATGCCTCGCAGTATCCTGTAAATTAACAAGCTCCTTTTTACTTGTGCTTGCGAAAAACTAAGTTGTATAATATGACGGGCCCTTATAGTCTCTGAGCTTGATGGTACACAAACTGTAAATAAACGGAAGTTGTTCAATATAACAGTACTCACTTGGGTGCTTCACAATACTCGCTGGATGTTTCCCGATCTGCTCTTGGCAACCACCGACGAGGACACGGCGCCCTGTGGGCAAAACTGACTTTTCCACAGCTTGGCAAAGACTCCATGTGTTTACCACAGCTTACGAATAGTCGGGAGAGCACGTTCCAGCTTCTTTAGCGAGTTCTTCTACCTTTGGACATTCAATGGATGTTCAAGTGTATCCGACGATCCATCGAACCGTCCAATTCACCTCCTGTTCAGCTGTTTGCAAAATGCCAGCTTCCAGTTGCTACCACAGTAAAGAATTTAGATTTTATTGCTTTGTGAAGAATGGCGCTCGCCTACCTGCTGCTCTGCACCTTGCATTTTGTGTACGGTACGTCCGAAGCTTTTGAGAAAGGGCTCAGAGGAATCCTAAAAGTTGCCTCATGAGTCTTGCATCGTGTGTAAAAATGAACTGGTCTCCTACTAATGATTGGACTTGCTGCTCAAGTTTTGCGGTGCTGGGGGCTTCAGAAGGCGGCAAACGATTGACACGCCCACCATCAACAGACCACCACCAATCAGCTAGCATCGCAGCGGCCAGCACTAGCCTCATCTGGCTTTAGTTTCAAAGCCAACAAAGGTTCAAGTACCTAATACGGCTTGGCGTGTAAGCAGAGCCGAACTTAATAACGCTGTTTCTTTGGACCGTCGATACACTAGGCGATGGTGGCTCATAGATGAGTTGTAAGTTGGATTTCGTCGCAGTTCCAAAGCAAGCTGCTCAAATCCATCTTCAATTAATTATCGCGTAGCTCCATTGCACGGATCCAGCGGTGACACGGTGCAACACTACGGCACTTGAGGGATCCAGCGATAACATGGCGCAGCACTAAGCCACTGGTTGAAGCAGATTAAGATCTGAGGAAATATATTTATGTACGGTCATGCGTCATGCATGCTTCTGCAACATCTACGCTGCCTTGTGTTCAAAAGATAAGGACCAGAAGATGACGGATCATCTGGTACAGTATTATTGCGCCAGCTGCTTTCTTTGGAAGACTCTCAGAGTTAAAAATATATTTTACGTGGCTCAAAGTGGCTATTTCAGTTTAAGTTAGCACAGAAGTCGATCAATTCACTTGTAACTCCTCTCATAGGCCCTCTGACACTTGCTGGTGGGGCAACATGTGGATCACCTCGATACCGTCTAGAAAACAAGCGAAGTCATTCTGAAGCTTACCAATTTATCATTCCTCAGACACTTCACAATGATATATCTGTTTTCCCCAGTTTAATAATCCATAGGAGGCATGCAAACATGGGCAGATTTGAAACCGGCATAACCTAGGCGTTGGTGGTGAGTGTTTGGAAATGGTCTTGTCGTCTCGTCATACCTCAAGAAGAATAAAACGACGTTTCGTGGGAACTAAGAAGAAATGTGAAAATGGAATATCCCCTGGCAATAGTACTGCAGCAGGTGGGCTTACTAATATGTAAGGTTCACGATTCGGTGGGTTCCATATCTCCATGGTTTACACCACGAGCGAGACACAATCCAATTCTTCTACGTTCCAAAGCTATTTCTGGCTTGTCTGGAATTATTTGTGCCGCTCTGCACATTGCTAACGATGGGCAAGATCGAAATAGGTGGCCAGCTCATCATCAGACCATCGACCATTCATGCTCGCATTACAGGTGCACACGATTGCACCATATTTTCACAAGTGCAACTGTTTCTATTCAAGGCTCAAGGGGCTTAAAGCCTTTTCTGCTTAATGGCACAACTCTGGCTGCTAGAAAAGCGCACTCAGCTGAAGGACACTCTTTGGCATCGCTGTGGCGAAAAGAGCACCAGAAATGCCCCAAACCATCCCAGTTTAATGGCGCCCTTCCATCATGTGTTTTAAAGGCAGATTCAACAAGCAACTGGAACTCTATCAGCACAGCGTCATGGGATGGGTCCTACCCAGTTTATGACCAAACAACTGGCGCGAATACATTTGTTGAATTTAGCGTTGAGTCAGTGCGAGAGTCACTACGAAGGGGAGCATCATGCCTTAACGCCAATAACTCCGATGAGATGCTGGATGGCTGCCAACACGCTGGGAGTGCAAGCGGAGGATATGCTTTAGAGAGTAAGAACAAGCCAGCTGCGAAAGGAGGCCCCATTACAACCGTTAAAAGAAGGGGAAAACGTACGACAAGTGGATTGTTTGAGGCAATGCCTGATGATGAGCTGGCAAACCTGCTTCCCGATGTCTTAAGCACTCAGCAATTGCTATACGTTCTTGGAAGGGCATGCTGCTTGTCTAATCCAATTAGGAATAACTTATGGTGTCTGGAAAACAAAACTCCGGCAAGTTTTTTTATGCAGCCTGAGCAATGGATGTCTCTATTCAAGAGCCTCCGTAGACGAATTCATGAAATGGGGCCGCTTGAAATCACAAGGGCATGTCAAGCATTGGCGTATGCGAAGAAGGTCATAGACAGACTGGCTCCGGGGATCGATGCAGACGTCAAAAGCAGTGCTGAGACAGCGTTCCAGTGCAGTAGTTGGAAGCTTGCGCAGGCAGAATGCTGCGCCGCGTTTGAAGAAATGCAAAGGATCATTGCCACATGTGTGCATCGGCTGCATGGGGATTGCCTTTCAAGGGTGTTTTATGCTTCTATCAAAGGCGGCTTTCCTGAGAATGCTGGCTTTATTGAGTTTATTTGTGCTGAAGGTGGGCCGCTGACAAAGTTTCTTGAGTTGCGCTTTAAGACCCCTTTGTTCTCAAAACCTTATACTTCAAGGTGCATCTTAGCTATCTGTTAAGGCAGAGCATTTACTGCGGCTGCGCTATGGGTACAATTTTACAGTTATTAGCCGATTGAACAAGCTTCGACCGTGGCATGTATTTCGCGTTTTCCAGCCCAGCATGTGCTCAAATGCCGTCGGCAACGACTTCCTAATCAGCATCGCACGCCATCTTGTAAAGTGCCTTGCATACCTCCCTGCCGAAGTGTGTTTGAACCCTGCATAATCGAGCCATCATACCGTATACTTGCAGCTTGTCCTAGCGCTCCGGCTTCTCTACTGGCGTCCAGACAGCAGGGTCACTCCGATGGACTCCTTCGAAGTACCTGAGCGCTCTTTCTTCTTATCCTAGGCTTGTGTGCTGGTGCTTCAGAGCATTAGTGCTTTGGTTCCCGCATTGGTAAAATTGAGAATATTCGACAGCCCCAATCACGTGGCCAAGCTTAACATTATTGCAGGCAAACGGTGAGGCTGACTCTGTGGAACTGGTTTTTCGCTCTAAAGTGGGGCGTCTTTTTCTATGTAGTTATGAATACTTGGCTCCCTGCTACCTTCACTGGAAGCACATCCAAAAATGTCTAGCGAGCACATGAATGCTTGCTGCAGCAAAAGACCTTGCAACTTAGATAGCACACGTGAATGTTTTTGAAATGGCTGGTCGCACTCAGGTTTCGAGGATTGACTGCCAGCATCCTCCTGATTCGATTGGGCGAGCCCATGCTATCTCACAACCTCTTGACTCCTGTTAACGTGGTCTGCCTTTCTTGCCGGCACCCTATTTTGTTCTCATTAGACTCTGTCCGCTGCAGTGTTATCGTCGCGTGCTGCATGCACGTTTGGTACATCTAAAACCGTGACAAGCTCATCTGGTGGTGTAACTGCCTGCAGGCAGCTCTTTTTAAGGGCTTGGAACGAACTAAGGCTCTCACGAACTACTCGTCTAGAAAGCTTTTGAGTTCGACAGAAGAACGCCCATCGGGCCACGATGCCGCCACCGCCGGACACATGACTCATGCGGCAAGTTTGGGAGCTACTACACAGTTTCAACACTTTTGCGTGCGGAAAATTCCCACATTCCGGCTGTGATCCTGATTACAGTTACATCCCATTTTGCTGTTTATACGTGCTCTTCAAGGCAAGCGTTGATGTGACGGCCATCCATAATGTCAATAAGGTTTTATTGCCATTGAAACTGATAGAAATGTGCGTTCGACATGACTATTCGAAAGTAAGGAAATACAGCCACGGCCTTTCGAAAGCACTGCAAAAGGAAATAATAGGGCCAGCAACCTGGACTTTTCGATGGCACGCAGGAGGGGTGAATTGAATCCAAGCGTGCGGGATTGCTTTTTTCTCTCAGATATTTAAGGCACTGAGTCCTAAAATTGGGGCCTTGTTGGAGAGAGCTCAGGAGGCGCAAGTCAAGGTGTGTTGGGAAAAGCCAGTGTTTAGGTGGAGACCCGTATATTCGAAGGACTGTAATTTGATGAATTCTCCTTCAAAGTGTGGCATCGATGTGACGTAGCTAACGTGTTTTGCGCCGCCCCTGGAGCAGCAGCATGTCAACGCTGCACTTCTACGCATTGTTGCTGCTGAGTACCATCTGCACCCTTCCGTATACGGCCCCTTTCTGTTGGAGCTCTCTGACCCTTTAAGCCGAGTTACAGTAGAGTGGGACATGCCCTGGCTGCTTTTTCCTGTATGGAACGTAAGTTCAAACGCCTAAAGCCTTTAACCCATTTCCCGTAGGAAGCCCTGCGATGCGTTGCACGTGGCAAGATGCTCGACCTTAGTGAGTGCCAATATGTCGCAGCAATTTACACAGAAAACGTACGCCTTGCAAAAGCAGCGATACCTCAGAGCCGAGGGGTGGGAGGTTATCCTGTTGCCGTTAGAAACGTACTTGGAACAGAAGGACGCCATCTCAAAGGAAAGGTAGGATGAACACCTCTCGCACCGCGTATCTGTTTATCTTTGCTGTGATTTTTCGTTGGCGTAGAGTTCAATAAGCGACTTGTGGAGCATAGGTTTTGTTAGGGCGTGGGCTTGTTTGCCGTAGGTACCTCGTACATACCTCCAGGGAACGTATCCCCGAAGGCTTACGTCGACGGCATCGATAATGTGCCTGCAACGAGCAAGCCTTAAGGCACGAGTAGGCAGAGGGCTTGTAGCAACTGGTGCTTCGTCCACTCCTTCCTTGGCTTCAGAGATGGGGTGCGTACCATGAGCAGAAACTTACAGCATATCTAATGGCCTAAAGCTTTCTATCGTAGGAAGCTCATGAGCACCAAGGGAACAATCAGCAGGACCCGGCGTAAAACAATTTGGCCACAAAATCCTCCACATCGAGGCGCGCTGTTGCCGAAACAAACAATATATGGCGCCACTGCTCGCATAGAAACATAAATTTCTTGCGGAGCCTCTTTTAGCTCAACATCGAGGCTCCCATACAACTGGCAGACGCTGCTAGGTACAACGCTCCACGTCATAACAGTGGAAGCGAAGGTATCATGAGCAAAACGCCTCAGCTCAGTTACCGCCGCCCACGACGAAACGCATAAAGCCATGTGAAGTGTTAACGTAGCCATCATATCAGCATATTCATATAACACGTCGGGCACCCTATGCAACCGTGGGATACCCACGATGTATACATAAAAGGGGACAGTAGCCAGAAAATGGGGCTGAAGATTATAGGCCCGAAGAGGAATGCCTCAGTTTTCTTTCTTGGCTTTGACTTCTTGTCCAGCACCGTAGAGATACTTTCTTCGCTGTTTCAGCATGTGGCCGTAAAGCTGCACACTGCCTGGGACGTACAGGAGGAGCAGGATAAGGTAAGACCAGTAGAGACTCATCTCAAAGTTAAGCTTGTTGGGCATCGGAGAGGGGTAGTGGCGGAAAGTAGAAGAATCTCTTAACGTTGGCAAGGCCGCGCACATGCAAACCACTTCACTTGTGATACCGATAGGGTACAGCACCGTAAACCCTGAGAAGCAACAATACAGAAACGGTGCGATTGCTGGGTGTGGGCAAAGATTTACCAAACAAATATAATCCTGAATGTGCATCATGATGTAGGCAGCCCGTCGCCAACCTATGTGTAAGTAGTCACTTTCACCAAAACCAATAAAAAACATGCAACCATTACCTGAGTAACGGAACCACTTCAGCACAACCGGCACCTCGAGGGGGGCGGAATCCTTTCGCAGGAGGTCCACAAGTTGCAGCAGTTGTTGTACTGCAAAGAAGGGAAACCTGTTGGTCGCATTAGCACGCCCCGCAGAAGCATCAACGAATCCATCTTCGCAAATGTTGCAATGTTAGAAAACGGGCAAATGGAAGCTCAAAACAACAGTAATAAAAGCTATTCACGTTCGACCAACCTCAGGAGTTCAGCGCAACTCCATGCTGCAATGCAGGAAAGAAACGCCACGCTTTCCCGAGATGCGGCGACGGAAGGAAACAAAAGCCACACCAGCTGCAAGCGGGAAAAAACCTGCATAAGAGTCGTCGAAACGCTGCTACGTACAAGGCCTGTTCACAATGCGACTCGCAGGAATACGAGAAACGTCTGAAATAGGAACAAACACGAACCTGAAAGGGCTGGATAGAACCAGTAGCCACAATACTAGACATGATGAATATGCCGTGCCATAAGGTGAACGTTCGGATGTTGCGCTCTATATTATTGACAGGAGAAAGCAAGCTCATCTGAAAGCGCTTTACACTATTACCACTAAATACAGCAAAGCAAGCCAACCAAAAAGCGCGTTTTACATTATTGCTACCAAGCGGCAGAAAGCACACCCACCTAGTAGTGCGTGTACAATCTCCAGCACGGCGAGGGTCTGGGCATAAAAGAGGGGCCTCCCAATCTCAGGCCATGAAGAGACGGAGATGGCACCCGGCAGGCTGTGCTCTAGCTGGTGTCTTACAATAACAAAGAACACTTTAGCCCATGCGTATGTGCACAGGATGTTAAAAGCCACCATGTAAACAGGCAACAGCGCTTGCTTGGAGGCTGTAGGCATGCAGGGTTGGGTTACTCGGGGTTCGGCCGTCGCCTCCCCATTACTAGTTCCTCCATTAGCCATTTCCTAGGCTTATGCAAAAAGAACAGAAGGCACGCTGTATGCAAGGAGGCTGTAACTATCGCGACGTCCTCGCTCCCGGTTTCCCAAACCTTGCAACGATAGGCGTAAACAGTGTGGGCAACATACAGACACAGACGACTGCTGAACTAAATGTTAACCAAGCAAAATCAAAAGAAATTTGAAGCGTTTGGTTGATGAGAGTGTAGCGGTTTCAACATGATAGCCTGTGCATGTCGGCTGCCATACAGGGGTTGCGGCTTTTGGCTTCAGCTCCAGGCAGCCCAACCTAATGCGTTTAGTTGATTCGCAGCTATAATCAAACAATGGAATAATGAGACCCGTTCGGAAGTCGGTTGCTCTTGGAATCATATGTGGAGCTACACTGCCTAATGTAGACATCTGAAGACGATCGATCGACCTTGATGAGATGGTTGGACAGAACCACCTACCCCACTGTAGCTTCCAGAGTACTTGACGGGATTTGACCTTCGCGTCCAATATCTCCTTCTAAATGCAAGCTATTCTTTTTTTAGAAACATCGGGGCTCCTGGATTTTATGAGTTTTTTCCTAACTCCCTTGGAAGCCAAGGAACCTTCTTCATCAGAGCTCCGTTACTTTTTGCTTAGCCTGCCCTCCGTTGACCTTCCCAACTTAGAACATTTCAGAGACAGAAAACACTGCAGATATCCGATTTTATTATTGGGGTTCCTCCGCCCCATTTAAATTTCCCCTACCTGTGGACTGCAGCCTTTGGAAGAGCAGTGAAAATAACCTAAGAACAGTCTGTCCAAATGGGAGGCTTCCTACTATTTCTATATGCAGAAAGCCTGCACTAGCTTATGGGATTAGTAATAGGGTTTGTTACGTCGAACTGATGTGCCGCACTCGGTGATGGAGCCTCATCCTCTCCCTTTCCCGGGAAGTTCGCCCTCCGGTGGCTCAGGTGTATGTCAGCTTTCCCAAAACCATGCAGCCAGCTCAGATAGTCATCACTCGATGTCAGCAGATGCATCCGCCTCAATTCCGCTGGACTGGGAAAGAGAAACAGTCGACGTGCATCACCATGTTCAGCTGTGCCATGATGGAGTTCGCCCAGAAGTCTCTTCCGTTGAGAAGTCGTCAGCTACAATTCCATCTACGGAAGAAATTTCCACGTTTGGTGCCGTGATTACTGAAGCTCACATCCCCGATTGCATACCTCTTGAGAGGGTGGATGCCATCTCGGAAAACGAAAGTTTCTCCTCACAAACCTGTGCCTCCCTGTCTCTCCCTACCAAAGAGTCAGTGGCAATGTCGGGATCCGACACGGAGCTAACTCTTTGTGATACGGCGCGCCATGCCCAGGCTGAATGCCTGGCAAGCGGCAAGCAGCCCTCTTCAGCATTCAGCAGCGAGCCTCAGGAGGCTCCGAAAACAGCCACTGGGGAGAAGCAAGCTGTGGAGGACACCGCCGTAGAGATAGCAGCACTAAAGGAGATGGTGGCAACATTACAGGAGCAGAATAGTGTTTTGCAGGAGGCACTGAAGAGCCGGACTGCACGGAGAGCATCGGACAGAGGAAGCGCAACGCCTCTGCATGTCCCCACACAGTCTGCGGCAAAGGGCTTACAGGAGAAGCAGGGGGAAGGTAGTAACGCAATGGGGGGAGACGGCATACCGAAGTTTAGAAGAGGGAAGGCTCCTGGGGCCCCTCCTCTTAGCAGGGGCCCCCACTGGAAGCCACAAAGGGTTCCACTCCCTCCTAGTGGAGTGAGGCCCCCTTCTAAATCCGGAACAGATGACAAGAGCCTACACCTTTGGGGTTGGTGCCCTTTTGGTGAACCCTTAAGTTCTTTGCGCAGCTGCTGTGCTGACCACTTGCTACTGGAAGGCACCTGCGCCTCTGTCGGGGAGGCCAGCAGTAGCAATGAAGCCAGCAGCAGCAAGAGAACAACGGGATTTTGTTCAGTGGAGGCTGCTTCCTCAGGTTTGGTAGACGCCGCTTGGCTGTTGGATTTGGAAGCAACCGTGCAAACCGCCCTGACAGATCCTCAGCAGGAGCAACACGGGGTGGCCCGATCGAATGTGAGGAGCGGCTGCTCACGAGATACACTCAAGACCCTAGTTGAGGAAATTGGCTTTTCAGGCAAGTGCTTTTGCCGCGTAGGCACAAAAGGCTCATGAGACTTATTGCCCTTCTGTCTTCGTAAAGGACGCTTGAGGTTCTGTATGCATTGGTACACATTCACACTTAGGTGCGATGGATAAATATTGACAAAAGGAAAAAGTCAGTACATTAGTTTATAATTTTTACTTATCGCCCACTCCCTCTGTCTCCAGGGGCCATAGGTCCACACCGCCTGTTCTCCTCCACACCGATGAAGACCCTGTACTGCATGGGAGCAGGCAGTGCTGCATGTTTATTAGGTAATGCTTATTTGCTCTTGTTTATTCTCTATTGCAGTGCTGGAGGCTGAAGGGGAGGAGGCGGAGGCGGGGGCATACGCTATTACAGAGGATCCTCGACTGATTGAATGGTTTTGCCGCCCCAAGGCGCCGCCGCTAAACCAGAAAACAAAGCCAGCAGGGCTTGAATCCTCTGCTGGTGGGACACTTTCAACTTCTACCAAAGACCAGCAGTCGTTTTCTACAGCAAAGAAAGAAACAGCATTACTTCCTGCATCTCTCAGGAAGAGCATCAGTAAGTGAACGCTTCACACTCTGTCTCTATTAGGGCCAAGTGCAAAAGGATTTTAGGCTCACCAGCTGGCTTCTTCCTAATCCGTCGTTATTTGTTATCGTTGTTGTGCTGCCGGTGCGCTTGGCAGGCATTTCTCTGTGTGCGCTTAGGCGGGGCTGCCCTGACCGCCTCAACTTCCTCAAGCGGCTGCAAGAAGATGTCCTCGAATGTTCTCTGAACACAAGCGTCATCGAACTCCTGCTGTATGCGAGCTTTGGTTGTGCACTTTTCTACATGGCGATATGTGGCATCTATCAAAAGATCCGTGTCTGATTAAGTGGTTTCACCGCCCCATGGCGCTGCCTAGGGCAGTGCCAAGCCGGAAACCCAATCCATCAAGGCCCAGTGTGTGTGTGTGTGTGTGTGTGTGTGTGTCTGTGTGTCTGTGTGTCTGTGTGTCTGTGTGTCTGTGTGTCTGTGTGCCTGTGTGTGTGGTGTGTCTGTGTGTGTCTGTGTGTCTGTGTGTCTGTGTGTCTGTGTCTGTGTGTCTGTGTCTGTGTCTGTGTCTGTGTGGAGGCCAGACAGGGAGGGTTTGACGGCCTCTTCTAGTTTTGTTTGTGTCACTTCTCCTGTGTTTGCGCTGTGCAGGGAGTTGGTTCCGGATATGACGGTTGCCAGCGACAGGCGACAGCTCTGGATCGATGCACAGGAGATGCTGACGAAATGCGGCGAACGCATCCAGAGGCCACTCGATGATGCAGAAAGATTTACTGCATTTGTAAGTTGAAAGTCTTGGCAGAGCTGTTTGATATATGCTTTTTCCTTGTATATGCCTTGCTTGTCTCAACGTCTCTGGTCTCTTCTACTGTTCAGCCATTTGCCTCCCGAGCAACTCCTCCCCCCCGCCCAAAAAGGAATGGGCCGTTTGTGGCGGTGTGAACGGCTAGTGTATTCACTGCTTGTTTGTTTTGTGTTGTTTGCAGGTGCTCGAATTTGGGGCTCTCCACCAGCGCCTAGAGCTGCTGCTTTTCCTGAACGGCAAGCACATGGAAGCCCAACTCTCATCTTTGCTGGTGGTACGCCGCATGTGCGGTTATCTTTGTACAAGACTTTTTACTCCACACAGCAGCAGTAGCAGACAAACCAGACCGGGAAGTTCATTGCTAGGTCGCATCTGTGTGCCTCTTGTTTCTCTCCCTGCAGCAAGTTCAGCTGAAATTGGACTGTTTGGCGATGCTGAGAAGACGGGCCTCCAGAATTGCTCATTGCATGAAAGTAAGGAACAAGATGGGGAATTCAGTTTATTGCTGCTTCGGTGCAGATGGGGTTGAGGGGTTGCGTCACGTGATACAGGAAAGGTTGAACGGATTGGTGTGCTTATCCTGATCGCAGACGGTGGCTCTTGCAGCCTCTGTAGTCAGGGGTCTGATGCAAGATAGTTGCTGTTCGCTTCTCACAGAAGAAAGAACCTGCAGAAGAGAAGAAAAGGAAAACGTTCCCACTTCTGTTGGTGCTTTTGAGGCGGCAGCAGGCACCCCAGGGGCAGCTCCACAGAGCTCTGGCGCCATCCCGCCGTTTCGGTGGCCCCTCCTTTTTCAGATGGTCAGCTCTGGGGAAAAGATTTTTCTAAATTTTACTTCTTCTACACACTCCCAGCATGCAACTGTAGATAGTATTCAACGCGTTTGTCCAGCTCGATAGCCGATACAACTCAGGCAGCCAGCACCATGCAGATTCTGTTTCTTTTAGGTGGAGACGCACTGCGGTTTCTCTGCTGACGGTTCCGTAGACCGTACACGTTCCTTGATGAAAGTGATAGTCTCACATGTTGGTGAGCAGAGGCACCTGCAGGTCGCGCTGCTTTCCCCTATATATGACCACAAGACACTTTTCAATGACTCTTGGTTTTTAGTTGGGTTTCCGTAAGAAATTCGGCAAGCCTAGAAACTGCTTTTTCTTTTGTATCCAGGCAAAACTCTTGACAGCTCGGAACTGACTCTGCTGAAGCGAGCAGCACAGAAGCCACTGGTGTCTATTCTGGAGCAGCAGGGCTCACTGGTGCGCGTGCTGTTGCTGTTGTATAGCGCCGCTTCTCGTGCCTCGTCCATCCTACATTCCGCTACACCACAAGTGCAGCCAGGAGCTCCTGAGGATCTCATAGGCGCTCTGACAGCCCAGCTGTTGCATTGCTGCCATGTCTGTGAATCACCCCTTTCGTCGGGAGAAAAGGCGGATAGAGTGCAGCCCGAGAGAAGAGATTTACTGTTAACTGTAATTCCAAAGTTGGTGGTGAGCCACAAGGCACGGCTTGAGACTCTGGCGAGGCTGGTGGCGCAGCTGTTGCGAGAATACGCCGCTTTTATTTGCTGGATGGGAGACAAGAAATCTTTTTTGCCAGTGCAGCTGCACATGCTTGGAAGGACAGGCAGCAAGAAGGAACAATATGGGGGAACCCAGGAGTTCTCAGTGCCTTCAATCTTGGTTTCCTGCCTCCCCTCGCCCATGGCTCACGGGGAAGACGGAACACCCAAGCTGGACGCTTTCAAATGCCTAAGCACATTCCTAGAGAAACTAGCACACCAAGCAGAACCACCATCTGCTAGTCGACCGATGGGGAAACATTTGGTAAGCGTGAAGTTGTACAGTG
>NPHX01000029.1:54290-164642 GCA_002271815.1 Eimeria falciformis | reverse complement strand
GCGGACGGAGGCGTGGTGTGCGTCGACGAGTTCGACAAGATGCAGGAGCGAGATGTGGTGGCCATGCACGAGGCGATGGAGCAGCAGACTATCTCCATTTCCAAGGCCGGCATCAACACCGTCCTTAACTCGAGGTAAACAGAACAAGACAGGCACTTTTTTCCTTTTGACTGCCCTTATTTTCTTCAATCTCCTTGTTTTCTTTAAGCCACGACTTCCTAATTTTGCACTTCTCGGTTCAGGTGCGCGGTCCTCGCCGCTGCAAATCCCTCTTTCGGAAGCTTCGACGACGCCCAAGACACGACGGAGCAACACGAGTTCAAAGCAACCATTCTCTCCAGGTAGCGCCAAATAGAGATATAGTAGGAGACAGATAAACACCAAGAGACAAGGGAGAAGACACAGGAGAGAGAGTGAAAGAGAAGCGCCATTGCGGTACTTCAACTACGTACTCTGGGATGCAGGAGTTTGTTGTTTTTGGCGTGGGTGGCTGTTTGTGGCTTAGGTTTGATCTGATTTTTATGCTGAGAGACAAAGACGACTATGAAAAGGACTCTCGTCTCTGCGAGCACATTTTGTCTCTTCACGCAGTAAGGCATAAATCCCCAAAGGAAGGGACACAAGGAAGAGCTGTTGCTGCTGCTTGCAATGTGGTTATCTGTGCTGTGATTGGGGATTCCAACCCAACAGGACTCTTCAGAGCAATTTCCTGCGAGCTCCGCTTTGTGTGGCGATGCCTGCAGAAGCACGCAGCACCTCCGCAACACGAGGAAGGAGACACCATCCCCTTTGAGATCCTTAGGCGGTATATTCAATTCGCCCGCCAGCAGCAGCAGCCGCTCCTCTCCCAAGATGCCAGGGACTCCCTCAAGAACTTCTATGTACAAACTAGGTCAGGCTTTCCTGTCTGTCTCGTTTCGCCCCTTCAACGTCAGTCTCATCCCTGTGTGCAGGGTGGGGGAGGCATGCGCGATGGAATAATATACATTGCATTCTAACTGTTCTGTGGTATCTGCACAGGCAGGAGGTGAGGGAGGACAGGCGTTCCGTGACGCGAAAGATCCCGATTACTCTCCGCCAGCTGGAGTCCCTCGTGCGAATTGCAGAGAGGTGAGAAGGGCTAGCCAAGCCAGCGCAACACCAAACGCCCCAGAATAAGTGTACAGACTGCAGACAACGCAGGTTTGGTACCTTCTATGCACTCCAAGAGGTATGCACGGACATAGCGGATGCGCGTTTTCGTGTTGTTGTTGCTTGCCGTTGTTTTCTGTTTCTGCCGGCAGTTTTGCTCGTATGGAGTTGGCGCCAATTGCCCAGGCCTCACACGTTAAGAGGGCCATCGATTTGTTCTCAGCATCCACAGCAGAGACAGCCAAGCACACTCTCGTTTTTGAGTCGCTCACGCCAATGCAACAGAAGGCAGTTAAGGTATTTCGTGTCTCCCTGCCTTCGGTTGCTTTGTTTTCCGTGCTGCTGCATGCGATGTGCTCAAGCTCTAAACCCTAAACAAGCAAGACAGACAGACGGCAAGGGTTGCTGAAACAAGAAAGCGCTAGCATGTGTACACTCCTCTGTCTTTCTTCATTCGCCCGCCCACCATCTTTTGCCAACGTTGTTCTGAAATTTGTTTATCTCTTGCAAGAAGTGCTATACTCGTGCCGTGCCTGGGGTGCTGCTTCCTCAGCTTGCTGAGGACGCTCTCATGGGCCGTCTTCAACCCGGCCAGCGTGCGCTGCGCCGCAATATCATCCGCGATCTCCAGCAGCAGGGCTACGACAAACTCGTCGTGCAGAGGTTAGAGACAGCCTGATTCTCTTGAGAATCTGTTTTGCTTGAGCTTCAAATGCTGGGATCAACTCTGGACAAAGAGTGCCCTTGCTGCGTATGATAAATGATTACATGCGTCAACGTGTGTTTGGGGCCTGTTCAGGGCGCTGTCAATTCTCGTGCGTCGGGGAGATCTGCAGGAGCGCGGAGATCGATCGATTCGGAGGCCCTAAGAATAACCGCATCCTAGCGATCTAAGACAAGCCCTTTGTCATGCAAACAAAATCTTGCCGATTTCTCTCCTCGCTTCGGCAGTAAAATTGCTGCCTAAAGCTATTTTAAAGGGGATGAAAGAGGAGTTAGATTAAAGTGGGATTGCTCGTTAGCGTTGGGGAGGCAGGATCGCGCATATTCCTGCAGTTGACTTCCTACAACAGATTCACCCCTCTCATCTCTACGTACAGCGTGAAGAACTGCTGGATTGCCAGTTGCACTGGTACTCTGTATCTGCTTGTTTGGAGTTTGTAGAGGTAGTTAATTAATTAACTAATAATGCATTGGCGGGGGTAGCTGGAGTCTCAGTGAACAGCAGAGCTACCAAGACAGGGTGCCCGTGCAAAAAAGAACTAAAACGTGGCATCAATTGTGTTTACACAAAAGGCAGGAGAGGCGAGGCAGAGGGTGCGGCTGTCGCCCTCAGTAAGCACGTGAAAATGAGGACCCTCTCGTGGGCCGTCTGCAGACATCCCAGCTGCGCCATAGTATCATCCACCGTCTCCAGCAACCGGGATGCAACAAACTCGTCGTGGGAAGGCCAGAGACAGAGCCGATTAAGCTCACAGAGAGCACGTAATAACGATTCATTGTCGGATTATGGGTGCTCCGGTAAAAGATCGAGAGCCTTGTGGCGCGTCTTCGCATCTGCGGCCTCCTCGTCAGGGAGTCTTCTCTTAAGCTCTGCATGTCAATGAACGCGAGAACCCGATAAACCAGCATCGTATGAGCGTTTCCCTATTGGAGCTATTTCACGTATTCTTTGGCAGATGGTTGGGAGGCAGAGCAAAAAAATACAAGGGGAAATGTGCGTAGCCTCATGATGCCCGACCGTCTTACCAGCAAACCCTTGCGTGATCTCTGGGGCCAGCTTTTCTAGGGCAAGGACCTCGTCCAATGTGAGCGCTTCCAGCAAACTGAGCAAACAGGCGAATTAAATGAAGAGGAAATTCCAATTGTCCATGGGCTCTGTTGGTGGCAACTAGTCCCTATCGAAGGAACTGCAAAGGGGTATCCGAGGGAGGTTGGCTTCGAGCTCTCACTGATGAGATTGCCCCGTAGCAAACGCAAGGCAGGGAACCGCCATCCTGTGTATGGCCTCTGAGGATCGCAAAAAAAACAAAAAACGTGATTTCTACATCCTCGGAGAAGATCTCTTATTGGGAAGTGGGAAACAACGACCCTTACTCTGCAAATCTTGAGACCACGGAAGCCTCCCGTCGTAAAGAGGCAATGGACTCTCCTTGAGCTCCTTTAGGCGCTTCTGCAAGGCGGGGGGCAGCTTCTCGACAGACAAACGGTCCATGTAGCCGTTGCATACGAAAAGCAGCTTGTCGTGGCTCTCATGGAGCTGCATGAGAAAACGCAGATATGTTTACTGGAATTGCACTCAGACAAACAACCGAAAAAGGAATTGCTTTCTGCAACACCGTTTCTGTCGGTGAGTGGTTGAAACAGAAAGAAAGCTCGGGAGCACTCGAAATATGTTTCTGTACACAGAACTTCCGTCACCCATCCACGGCGGATAGCTAGGCTTTACCAGCCTTTCAAAAAAAGTGCTTAAGTGCAGATACGAGTGGACAGGGCTCGGAAACCTTTTAGCCATACCTTCTTCACTGCCGAACGCTTTCGTGGGGGGTAGTCGATGTGCACCCACCGCCGTCTCCCCCGCTGCATCGCTTCCCAGCGCCACCCGCGTTGTCTCCAGCCAAGCATCAAACGGGAAAGAAACATTCTATTTTATATTTTAATGGAAACAGCCCTCGCAGTGTGGACGCATCCACCAAGGAAGTGATGCACCATTATCGACTCCTCGGCACCCTCTCTCTATTACAAACCAAGTAAGCGGTTAAGGCAGTAGAGGCATTACTGGTAATTTAAAAAATGAGCGATTTCGGGAATGAAGACACGAGGAAGGCGTGCACAAAGGCACGAAATGCGCAAGCTGGAACATCAAACCTTACTGTTTAGAAGAAGGTTTCGTCTCCTCCCTCGTCTTCTCACACTTTACCACAGGAAAAACCAGCAAATGGGGAGGCAAGCAAAAACCTCAACGTTCACTGTTTGCCTAGAAAGATTTTGCAGCATCGAACCTCTGGCTTGCTGTTGGGGGCCACATGCAACTCACGCCAGTTCCTCTGAATATAACCACGCCGGCTGTTAAGCGATCGTCGCGGCGTGTTTAGCCTCGAAGTGAGTTATTTCAACAAGTCCCCATGCATGGGGATTCTCTACTGCACGATATGAATTGTAGCAACACAGTCTGTTGTGCATGCAAGCTAAGTGCCTCACTCCACATGATGAGGGAAGGCACGACTTGTCTAAATCTCGGGTTCAGCAGGTGCTTATTCTTGCTTTTTTAGGGAGGCTGCATGTGCCTGGCGGACGGAGGCGTGGTGTGCGTCGACGAGTTCGACAAGATGCAGGAGATGTGGTGGTCATGCACGAGGCGATGGAGCAGCAGACTACCTCCATTTCCAAGGCCGGCATCAACACCGTCCTTAACTCGAGGTAAACAGAACAAGACAGGCACTTTTTTCCTTTTGACTGCCCTTATTTTCTTCAATCTCCTTGTTTTCTTTTAACCATGAGATTTGCCCTGTGTGACGATGCCTGCAGAAGCACGCAGCACCTCCGCAACACGAGAAAGAAGACACCATCCCCTTTGAGATCCTGATCTAGAGGCGCAATATTCGATTCGCCCGCCAGCAGCAGCAGCCGCTCCTCTCCCAAGATACCAGGGACTCCCTCAAGAACTTCTATGTACAAACTAGGTCAGGCTTTCCTGTCTGTCTCGTTTCGCCCCTTCAACGTCAGTCTCATCCCTGTGTGCAGGGTGGGGGAGGCATGCGCGATGGAATAATATACATTGCATTCTAACTGTTCTGTGGTATCTGCACAGGCAGGAGGTGAGGGAGGCAGAGTCAGACAAACACACAGCGAGACTGCCAGGAGACAGCCAGACAAAGAGAGACAGGGAGACAGAGAGGCTGACAGAAAGACAGCTAGATAAAGCCAGCAAGACAGGGACCGACAGAGGCAGAGACAGATAGGGGCATAAAGCCGGAGGGAAAACAGGCGCTTCGTGACGCGAAAGATCCCGATTACTCTCCGCCAGCTGGAGTCCCTCGTGCGAATTGCAGAGAGGTGAGAAGGGCTAGCCAAGCCAGCGCAACACCAAACGCCCCAGAATAAGTGTACAGACTGCAGACAACGCAGGTTTGGTACCTTCTATGCACTCCAAGAGGTATGCACGGACATAGCGGATGCGCGTTTTCGTGTTGTTGTTGCTTGCCGTTGTTTTCTGTTTCTGCCGGCAGTTTTGCTCGTATGGAGTTGGCGCCAATTGCCCAGGCCTCACACTTTAAGAGGGCCATCGATTTGTTCTCAGCATCCACAGCAGAAACAGCCAAGCACACTTTCGTTTTTGAGTCGCTCACGCCAATGCAACAGAAGGCAGTCAAGGTATTTCGCGTCTCCTTGCCCCTTCCCTCGCCCGTCTTATTTTCTGTGCTGTTGCATGTAGTGCCTTCAAGGCATAAACTTTAAACCCAGGTCACTATTACCCTCTTACATGATTTCACCGAACATCTCATCGAACAACAGAACATTGCAGTAGCCACTGTCACGGAGCTAGAATTAAAAACGTAAGGCCTTACGGTGGCTGAGGTGCACCTTGTAGGGTTGGAGGAGCAAAATCTATCAGTTCAACAAGAACTAGAATCTAAGCGGCTCGGTAAACAGACACTAAAATGAAAAGTAAGATAGAACTCCGGACTTCTCTAAAAGCCCTAGAATTGACCCAGTGTAGCATGTTCATGCATGTGTTCGGTATTGCAGATTTTTTCTGTTATAACGAGACTTGCCCTAATGAATGTCACAGGTTATCTGTAATTAGAATTGTTAAGCCTGTGTATATGGAAAGCAGTAGCTTAGTTCCTCGGATTGTGTGTTGGGATGATTGCGTGCTAAAGGTGCAGCTGGTGTACAGCTTGGCCCCATGCCCCTGCTGGTCGACTGTGATAAGGTCCGCATAGCCCAGAGAGGCAAGCCGGAGAGGAGCAGACTTTGTTGGGGACTAACAATTCATAATTGATCGCTTCATGGTAGTACTTATGGCTTTTGAACAGAGGCCGAAGTATGATCATTACACTCATTGTACTACCACGATAAGATAACAGTCTTGTACTCTATAACTGCCTCATAAACGGCAGGTTGAAAGACGCTGAAATTAAAAAACTAAAACGACAATTGATGTCTCTAGAGGAGGAACAAAAGACATATTTTCAAGAAGTACCTTTAGCTCCACCACCCTACAAGGCCGACCGAACACCAAGCGCTTTAAGTTGTGCCCTTTTTTCCTTTAAAACGGGGGCATTCAGTTGCTGCAGTGAAGGTTTTGTACCATTCTATTGGTGGCACACTACCGAAGAGATCCACCCTAATGCCTGAATCATGTTAGCAAGAGGGTACAAGCAGAAAACGGCGAAATTGACCGAAACCTGTTGATGATCTAAAAGCAAAATATATCTACTTTAACGGTAACAACCGTTTTGGAAGACTTGTGGCTTGTTTAAAGATGGTTGCTGGAGATCCTCGTTTCATGTCCAGGGTGGTAGGGAAGCATCGATGCCTGAGGTGCGACCATTCCAACGCTTCATGGTGATCTCCAGGTCTCGCGAGCTGTCCGCTTCCAAAAGTCGTTTCTTTTATTCTGCTTTTGCTTTTTGGATGTAAAGTCTTATTGATTTTTTCTGCCTGTCGTACTCCAGACGAACCCACTAGGGATGGCATCATACAGCTTGAGGGGGTTGAGGTGTTCCTGCTCGCTACATGACATTATCGGACTCTTGGACCCTTCCCAAGCCACTACCATTTCAACAGCAACAGCCCAGTCAGATCTCACAAAGGGCGTCCGAGCTGTCTTCATATCGGCAGTTTTGTACGAAGCGCTGAAGGAACCCATGGTTCTAGTTGCTATTGTTTGCTTGTCCGGTTTCTATGAACAGCCCGCCTCAGTTCTCACAACCATTTCGCCTTTCTTCTGTCCTTCTGCTAAACTTGATTGAAGCAGAGTACAGTCTTCTCCATATGCTCTGTGTTCATGTCCTTGGGCCGTTTAGGCTCTGCTGTCACTCCCAGGACCTCGTTGATACTCGTTGGGCCTTGGCCACTTGAGTCGGCTACAGCAAGGATACCTGACCAGAGCCGTTATAGTTTTGGTTTGGTCCTGCCTCCTGTCGTTCGAAGTCGGCTTCGAACGACAGGGAAAGCGCACGACTTTCAGAATTGTGGTAATGCCTTATGCCCCTTCTGTGTCGAGGTTGTGAAACTCTGGCAACGTGCGATGCACTGCCACAGTGGTTTCTACATCTGGCGAGGATGCGCGCATGCACTGCAAGAGGGGAAATAGACTTGCGTCGTTAGAGGTAAAGTCGTCGTTGTGTTCTGTATTTCCGCCTCTACCTACGTCTGGTACGGCGGCAGGATCCTTATCCACAAATTTTTGCCAACTTCCTAAACCCCAGTTGGAGTGCTTGCAATCAAGTGTATACGTGTTTGTGGAGGACGCTCGTATAGATCCAGCAAGCAGCAAGGTGTTTTTCTGAAATTTGTATGGTGTATGTATTTCTAAACGCCTACGTTCAGTGTTCACCTTTCGAATTAAGGCCTGAAAGCAGGACAGTCTATTTGTGCATTTTCGATGGCTCGTGGACAAAATATCGCTGCAGCAAACAAGCTTTGTAACAAGCCCGTGCGCGCCCGCGCCCACAGTGCTGAGAGCATGGCGGCTATGCAAGAACGCGAAAATAATGAGCATGCATCCAAAACGCCCATTGGCGGGGGCAACTCTTTTTTGAGTATGCCGATCAGCTTTAAAGAGGAGGCTGATTGGGACCGCCAAACGCAGCTCCTGCAGGAAAGGGTGGGACAGCTTCAAAATGCACTGTCCTGTCCGTTGACACCCCAAGATAGTAGCTTTCTGGATGTGGGCAAGAATAGTCTCTTAGGCGAAGGCCTCTCCACTAGCCGAGGGCTTATTTCTATTTCAGATACTGGTCTTCAGTCTTCTGTCACCGGGGCCTCTCAACAGCTTGGGGCTCTGTCCGAAGGTTCATTAGAACTGCTTCGCAGCCTTGGCCTCTCCATGGATGATGGAGGTCGCCTGTTACTGAGAGCTTCGCCGACAGCCGCACCCTGCAGAAAAAGGAAACGCACGTTAGTTTAGCGCTTTCTTTGCGCTCGTCCATTTTTGTCGGCACATTTAGTATTTACAGACAAGCGGAAACGCATCTATAGCGTGATTGGTTTCGATCTCGAACTTTTCAACCCATTCAACTTTACGTAATCCGTCCACGCATGTCTTGTTTTGTTGTTTGGATTTCTATGCAGGGGCACATCCCGGCGCGCGGATGGCAAAGAGGCGAGGCGGCGTGACGGTGATGAGGCTTTAAGGCAGCACGACTCTTTGCGCCCGTCTGTCTGTTCCAAGCTTTTGGAGTCTCTGCCTAAAGTCACTGGTGTTTTCTTTGACAGAAGTCAGGAGCGTTGGGTGTCGTCTGTGTACATTGGGGGCTGCAACATCAAGTCGTATTTTCCTGTGTATAAACACGGCTTTTTGCAAGCCCGTAACATGGCCATTTCCCAGAGGCTTTCTCAGGTGGCCCACAAGGGGATATCACAAACCGAAGTCGGTGCCTTTACCCCTCCAAAACTTACAGTAGAGGCGTTGCTTGCCACCCTCAAAGCTAGGGATCCGTCAAACAACACAGTCGCCTCCTCTGGCAGCAGAAACCGCAGAAGCAAGCCAGAGTTGCAGCAGGAAACGGGTCTGCATTACCCAAAGGATTACCACTCCGCGTGGCCCTGCTCAGCAGGTTTATTGGAACGCACAAGTGAGCTTCGCAACCATCACATTCTTTCTGCTGCTGCTGCGCTGCGCTCGGCCACCAGCTGCGTGGCAGGAGCAACAAGGGGGCTTGGGTGGATCAGTTCCTTCATAGCGCTCGGGGTGGGCGGGGGAAGGGCTAAAGTAACGATTCTTGCTGTGTGCTGTTTTGTCCGGTTGCAGAACTGACTGAAAAGACAGCTACGGAGTCACCGAGGGCCTCCATTTGTTCCAAATCCACAGCCTCGCCTGGGTCTGGCACATCTGCATCTCCTCGTGGTTCCGCAGCGGCAGAGGGTGGCATCAGCCTGTCATCCCCTCCGCCTAGCGTGGGGCAAAGAAGTGATTACTTGTCATTGGTGGTAGGGGGAGAGACGGCGACCTCATCCTCTCTCCTTTCTTCTCTACACATGTATGCAGCTCTGGAATTCTGTCCGTGGGAGCGGGGGGTTGCGTGGGGGGCTGATACGTTTGCCTGGGCAGTGCAGCATCCCCGAGATACCAGAGGCAGAGGCAGCGACGGGGTGTTGCGCGTGCCTGTGCGGTTGGCTGAGAGACACAAGAAGACTCTTGGGGCCTTTGGCAGTTGGATGGCCAAGATGGGCGACAGCAGCAAGCGTGCCAAGCTGGCGCTGGAGCTGCGACATCTTGGGAAACTTCGTGCCTGCAAGGAACAAAAAGAGGGAATCGATTATCAGAGACAAGGCGGCACCAGGATGTCGCTAGTCAAAGGTCAGGATAGCAAGAAACTTTCTGACATCGGAGAGAGGGGGCAATGTGCAGATGGAGGCCGAAGCCCCCCGTCCTTCCTGCCACTACTGGGACGGGCCAGCAGTGAAGGTGAAGAACTGCAGGAACGGCAGCAGTGGGAAGCATCGGAGGGAGACACAGAGCGGGAACTGCCGAGAGGAAGGGTAGATTTTACGGTGGGCACCGAAGAGAGAGCTATAGTCCCTGAAATAGAGGAAGCGGTCGAGGCAGTCTTTCGGGCCGTAGGCCAGGCATATGAGGAGGCCCTTGTTCTGTTGCGCCGGTCCGGTGATCCTGTCAGCGATGAGGAGGTGTTCTCAACACTTGAAGATGCCTCTGCTGTTGGAAGTGCAGCCCAAGGGAATCGGAGTCGTGCAGAGGAAGATGGAAGCGATGGGGACTCGTGCGGATCTAGGTGTGGTGCCAGCAACAAGGAAGGGGTTCTTTCCGCCGCATCTTTTCGAGACGAGAGGTATGCTGCCACCGACAAGTTCTTGGAAGTAGCGAGGACAACCCTCATGACCTGTGCTGCAATAGCCCTAAAGCCTTGGCCCCAGGGAATTAGCTGCGCCTCCTCTAGCGGGAGATGGCTTGCTGTAGCTAGTCTCCCGACTGGGTCCCGAGTAGCTCGCACGTTCTATCCCAGCACCAATGCGAATGTAGAAAGAGCGTATCGCCTGGCCTGCAACTTTCTCAGGAGGATCAAAGACGATCCCGTCGCTGTCCAGGCGGACGTCGAGGCGTCTAACAACAAACAATCCCTATCCTCTCCTCGAAGGCCCATCGGCCTCCGAACGAGGCAGGAGGATCTTTTTGTCGCGCTTCAGGATCTGCAGCACACCAGCAACAGCATCGAAATCTACAACCATGCGAACCCCAGCCAAAAGATGACCCAGCGGCGGCACCGAAGGATAGGACCAGAAAAGCCACATGCAGACGGGCTGCTCCCACGAGATCTAGGTCTTGCAGGAATGGAAGCTTGCTGCAGGGGGACAACGGGTGCGCCGGAGGCCGTCAGCAGTGGCAGCAGCCCAAGCAGCAGCAGGTGCCTTTTGTTTGAGACTGGTTCTTTCCAGAGCAACATCGTCAACGGGGAAGTGGTCACGGTTCCAGCAGAGCAGCAGCAGGGAGGAAGCGGCAGAGAGCTTCCGAAAAGACAAGAGGAGCTAACGAACAGCCCGCTTATCCAGGACGACCAGGACTGTACCTCTTTGAAGGCGAGCACCCAACGCCATCACGTGATTCATCACGACAGCTCTGAACAGGCGTTGCAGGTAAGCGGGATTTGTTGTGGCCTCCTCTTTCATCTTTAATGTTTTAGCGCTGCTGTCGTGGTGTTCCTGGTTTATCATCAAATGCACACCCGTGCGCCACTCTTTTGTTGAACAGGGCTTGACCCGATACGCATTGTGACAGTGCACTGATGCGCACTGATATACACGCTGGTGGTGTGTTTTGCACTGGTGTTAATCTTTGCAGGTAGATGAGGGAGAGGCGCATATCTTGTCTCTCCAGAAGGAGGCTGTGAGACGGTGTCTCCTTGATCTCCGAGAGCTCAGTGGCTCGCTATTCGCTTCCCACGTCCGGGAGCGGAAAGAGGCCACCGTGGATGCGCACCTGGCCTTGGTTTCTAAAACCCAGGCTTTCCAATACGTTGTTGTGTATCTACACCTTTTCGAATCCGCTCTTTTTGGAGGGCAGCTCCCAAGCCGCATGCCTGTGGAAACACAGAGGGTTTTCTTTGGGGCCCTTGATGCTCTTGCAGGCGCTCTCAAGTTGAGGAATGATTGAGGTTTTCCGCCGCCAGACTGGCAACGGCAGTATCACTCGCGCCAATTGTGGAATATTTCCGTGCCGTTGGTTGTGACGATGTCGTCAAGTGGGCCTTACAAACGCGTAAGGCGCAAACTTTGTGTTGTCTAGCGAGCTGTGAATCCCCCTGTCCTCTTTCAAATCTTTTGTACCATTCGTGACGTGGTACGTCAACTGTGAGGCGAGCACTAGAACGTATAATGAATGTTTACATACGGAGAGTGCACGGGGTCCAGAATCCCAAAGGGGTTGCCAACAACGTAAGTGCGTTATTGGATCGTTGGTCCTGGGGTGGTTAAGGGCGCCAAAATGTTGAGATAAACGCTGATGTGCCCTAGTGCATCGTGACTGCGTTGCCCCCGTGCATTCATGAACTGCCGCCCACGTTGACAGGCAGCAAGAATGGGTGTAATTGTTTTTCAACAACGAAGTACAGTGAGCGACGAAGTTAGTGCTGAGAGCAATACTAGAAATGTATGTTTTCAGTGACGACACGGATGTGACTCATTATAGCGGGTATCTGAGCAAAAAGCTTGTTGTTGACTGCGGCAGCAAGGTTGGAGCAAGTAGCAATGCGTGGATGTATTAAACTGGAGTGTATTTCAGCATGTTAACTTTGTCTCTATAGAGCGAGCACAGGTCATTATCGATTGGCATGTGTTCAATGATGAAGTAAAATTCACATTCTTCTGCAGCCTGTCTGCTTTGCCCATCAGGGTTGTCGGTAGCATGCAACAGAACAGCAAAACAGACTCTATTCTTTTAGTATAGTTCTTTCCTAAATTCAGGAGCAAAGTATGCCATTCAAGGCCTACGCGGAAAATCAAAGGAAGGAGTCGAAAGTAGATCGGGTAGTGCTTGTTGATGTTGTCAACTTAATACATGTTTTCTCGGTTGTTGCCTTTGCACTCCCGACTGAGATCGGTATTCGCATTTCCTTATAGTCGTGCTTTTTCGGAATGACTTAATTGCTACTTTCGTTGAAGTCGTCTGTTACCGTTATTTTTAGCAGAAAGATGGTTGAGAGCGTTGAGAGCAATAGGCAAGCCAAACATTTTCCCTACAAGTTCGGATCGGAGCAATTACAATCGGATGGAGTCTTCAGCTTCTGTGGGATTCGTGTTCGGCGTGAGCTAACCTCTGTGAGAAGTGTGCCTCTATGGCGACTCCGAGCGTTCGAAGTCGCGCCTAAGAACTGTTTGTCCTGTTTGCTTCCCTAACAATATACATAATTTTCCAATGACTCGTTGAAATCTCAAATAACAAACTAGCTCATGTAGAACCGCTTTTAGGTGAGCTTTATCTAGTGTAACAGTTATTAATGTGTGCGTCAGGGTTATCATCTCTGATTCAGGTGCACGCTCTGACTTGCTTTGTATTTTGAGGTAGAGGTAAAGTTTAGTAACGGCAATTAGCCTTGTAAAGTAGTGTTAGCGTGCCTCATGACGCCAAATTGGCTTAGCTTGAAACTCCGGCTGTAGCTGGTAGCCGATGTGGTAACTGCAACCTCCTACTGCCACCCCAAGTGGTTGTTATAGCCTTCCATGCACGTAGGGTGGTCATGGGCCTTGGTTACGCACATATGCACTCTTGTTCTTGTTTATTCGCCATGACTTCCAGAGAAGGAGCGGTATGTCTGTCATTTGGGATATCAAGTCAGGTGGTGACGTGGCTGGGTTCAACTGGGCTGTCTTGTTGATTTGCCGAAAGAGAACGATGCAGTTACTAACTTTTGAATTTGTGCGTGTTTTGGAGTTGTGTTGTCGGTGTGAAATGACCTTATGAGTGAGGTCTGGTTGAGAAATGGCCAAAATTTGTGTTTTGGCTCAAGTTCTGGGAGTGACGTGGCCCCGATGGGTGGATGGCCTAAAGGCCCCCTCTATTTCTGGCGGTGAAGCGGCCTTGCGTGATAAGTGATGGGTCCTTGCCATGCTTGCGGCTTATGCCTTTAGATGGAAGCTCAACAACGCCCGTGACAGGTATGGTAAGAGGATAGGAGAAAGATATTTATAAAAACTAAAAACTACTTTTTTCAAGGTGATGTCCAGCATGACATGTCCCATTTTATTGTGGCTGGCTTCTGCAAAAAGGCAGGAGTTGGGACAGGTGAGCACACACAGCTAAAGGCGCCTGGGCTTTTGCTGTTGGCGAAACATAAGAAATAATTTGAATATTGTAAGTATAATTATTTAAGTTTGGATTTAATGGGAAAATAGATGAATTGCAGCGTTGAACATGTCTGTGTTCCAGGACTCGCAGTTAGCTTCCTATCAGCATTCGTCAACTTGCCTCTAACCATTTCCTTCCGAGGTGTGATATGTCGTTCACGATAAATATTTACCTTATAATTTTTTATTGAATTTGCTCTGGATATTTTAGGGTGTTAACGGAACTAGCAAACCTAACACGGGGCTGTCGTTAGACTGAAAATCTCCAGGTAAGGCGGCGCGTTGTTTGTGGCTCCATGCCCCGCCCAAACAGAACATTTTGTTAATAAGGCTCTGGTTTTATATATTTTGAATTTATTGGTCGGCGAAACGGACTTCACCAATAGTTTTATCCAAAGGTAACCTCAGCAATAATGCCACGAGTGACCTTGTCCATGTAGCGGCAAACACTCTTTCTGGCAGCGCAGCACAATTCCATTGAAAATAGGAAAAATACTTTTAAGGGAAAAAATAGGAAATTTGTAAAAAATCCTGAGTGCGTTTTGTGCACTTCAACGATGCCAATCTGCCGTTATGGTCACCTATCCTAGCACTGAGTACACTTTCGGGAACTACCAATGTCACATTTCTGGTTTGCTGTTCTGTGGGGGACCTACTACTGGGGCCCCACAATGAGCTTTTGCGAGTCTGAACAAGTGTCCCAGCTACAACGTGCTTATGAGGGTTTACAAAAGACAGGGCGAGCAGAAGCGACCAAGCTTCTGGAGGAGTTCGAGGCAGAGGAGCATGTTGCGATGTTTATGAAAGAGCAAGAAAAAGTTTCCGTACCCAGTGTGCTTTTAGGGATAACAGACAAGTGCTTCCCTCAAGTGCAAAGCGAATCGTCAGCAGTTGCAGCAGAGGTGGAACTTCCTCTCCCTGCACTTAGGACCACAACCCCTTTTCCGATAGTTAACATTGACGAAACTGGCCGACCATGGGCTCCTTGCCCTAAAGCAATGACCGGTGAAACTCCGTATTATGGGCACAAAGGAGCTCTCAAGGGGATGACGATCCAGGTCTCTAAGACTTTGGGAGACTTGAAGCAGACGACAGACTTCACCCGTCTTGGTCTGGACTTGTACTTTAACCAGCAGGCATACCATGGCCTCCAAGTCTGCAGGGACTTTTTCTTCTCCGGCAGCGGACTCACTCGGAATACGTCGGATCCTGCATGCGTTATTGCTCATCTCGATGAATCATCGGCGAGCATCAAGGAGCTGGATACTTCCAGCCTCCGAGTACTCCACCCAAAGCTGAAGACCGCTCTCCTTCTAGCTTCGAAACTTTTGTTTTCAAAGCAGAAGAGGGAATGGACTCGTAAGCTCCTTTCCTCACCGAGCCTGCGTTTGGGTTGGCACGTGGTAGAGTCCTTCTCAGAAATGAACGTCAGCATGTTGGAGGCCAATGTCGGCGAAGCTCTCAACCAAATAGTCATGAAAGACAAGAGGCTTTTTAAACCACTTAAAGACCTTATCCAATTTGGTACGATGCCGCGTCCCATGCACCCTCTGCCTTACGTCTTCTAATGTCCATGTCCGTTTGACTCACGCAAGAATTAAATATTTCCAAGTCTCGTAAATATTGCAAGTGTCCCATAGACAATTTTACCCTGCTCTATGTCGGTGGTCATTGCAGCTACTACTTGTGTAACGCATGAGGAGTACCCTGAGAAATCGTGGCAAGACTCAAAGCTCTACCCAAATCCGGACAGCCCTGACTATAAAAACTACCCCATATATGACTACCTACGAGAAGTGGGAGCCGAAGTGGCGTTTCCCAAGAATCTGCCAGCCGATTGGCAGCCGCGCGTGTACGATGGAAATCGGACAACTCCTCGAGCTTACGGGGAACGAGAGGGGTTCAACTTTCACGGAGACTGGAAGAGGCAAGTATACAATTCATGGCACACGCTTTGGATTTTAAATTTGATTATGTACGATGCCGGATCCATGTGGCAATGGAGCCATCAACTAAGCGCAAGCACGTTCTTCTTCAAACCCTGGAAGGTCACTCGAGTCGGAACGTTGAAAGTTAGCGAGGCAGGTACTTCTATACGCATATATAGTGTATACATGTACGCATGTTGATACGTGTCTATTATATATATGTATTGAATCATCGATAAAACTGTTGCATACTTTTGTATCGAGTTGAAGAGGCGTGGACTGGCCAACAAAAGCATGTCCTGGTTTCAAGACGCATGCATGTGCATCCTCACAAAGATGAAGGAACATGGCTATTTGCATCGTTCAGTGGTGCCTTCAGGCCCCTTGAGGTATGACGATTTCTCCTGCCGATTCGGGGTGGATCCAAGCAACCCTCCAAAGGAAGACGACTACAAAACGTGCCCACAGCACTTGACAGACATCAACTTCTTTGACAAAGTAAAGGTTCCCAAAGGGCGGGTAACAGCGCAGTGGCATCAGCACGACAGGTGGAAGGTTATAAGCATGCAGAAGGAAGGCCTAGGTCATTGTCCACTAAGCCAAGCGGCGGTGCCCTGTCCCCCCAAAGTCTTCCCAGATAAATGCGGCATCGATGCAAGTTATATCCGAGCTGTAGAGTCGCCGTGGCTTTACCGACTTGAGAGGGAAGAAGCCTGGGTTTCTTGGAGTACTGACGAAACACAGAGTGATTACGCAGACAGGATCTGGGCAGCTAGAGGGACATCGTCTCCTAAGGTGCGTGCAGGTTCGAAGGGGGGCCCCACTACCGTGCTTGGCCCTCATAAACTTCTCCGAAACTCTTGGATATGTTTATGAGGCCGCCTAGTGCAGCGATGAAAAAGGGGCCAGTTAAGTGCAATCGACCTCATGAGCAGATACTGTTTTCAGATCAACGGATGTGCTGTTCAAGTCCTTCCGAACCTGGTTTTTTAAGCATCACGTGTTGTGAGATATGTGTTATAACCGTTCCATGCAGCTGTGGCTTCTTAACAACATGTGTGACACTGTGGTCGACTCCGAACTGTCACCCTCTGGAGAGGGAAAGATCCACTCTGGATTTTTGTTTTTATTCCGGAAAGGCACTAAGGATATGATGGACGAAGACATCAAGGAGGTGACCCAGAAGATCCAGGTCACCGGGAAACGACAAGTAGTACTATTCACCGGCCATTCTTTGGGAGGGGCAGTGGCACAGATTTCTGCGTGGTACTATGCCCGCAAATGTAGTGATCTACTTCAAAGCGGCCTCCTGCAGATCCGATGTGTCACGTTCGGCGCCCCAGCGGTGAGTACAGAGGCCTTATTAACTTTGCCTGTTATATACGTGTTTCTGCTTGGCGTTCGGTTTGGCCTGCCTTCAATGTTGTTAGGCTGATATTTACTGCCATACAGCTCATCGTGGCATTTGCACTGTGTCCAGTGGGGTAACGAGGCCGCATATAAGGAATTAATGTCCATCGGCGTGGTCACACATGACATTGCCTTTAACATGGACCCTGTCACCACCATAAACGGCGAACCTGCGATTGGTCACGGCCTTCAATGGAGGAAACCCTTCCATTACAGGGTGAGGCGGCCTCCTCTCTTCCATTTGGCAGATAGTCTGTTGGCAGTGCTAGAATAAAAATTAAAGCAGCGAACCAGTGCTACCAAACGGCTAAAAAAATCATACCTTTGCTAATTGCTGGGGTCTGTCCCTTGGGAGATCACGGTGTGGCCCTACATAACGTACTGGATCATAGCGGCTGCTAGTAGCTGGGGGTCTAATAGGTTGTATAAGGCGCAGCCATGGTTGGCGTGTCTTGTTGATCATAAGCTTTTTCAAAGTAACCAGCCTTGAACGTTTCTTATTTGTGGTGCAACAGATCATGCTAGAAGATATGGCTAAAGTTGTTGTTGCGTCAGCAAGTCCTTTGGAGCCGGATTTCTATGGACAGCTATGGACGCGGAAGGAGTTTCATGCAAAGAATTTTCTTAAACGTATGTTCGGCGCGCTGGCAAACATGAAAAACGTCGACTCCGTCTTTTTGAATCCAGTGCTCACTCATGTCCTGGCGTACAGCTCATTGCTGACGATTATGGCAGACTTGGTGCCAGAAGCAGGCTTTGGTTCAGGTCTTGCCGCCCCCGTAATTCCCGATCAGCCTCTCACCTACGCATGTCATACGGTGAGTAATGCGCTAATAAAAGCCCAAACAAGGATGAAATTGGTAATGCATCAGATTGCCCTAGAATCCGGAATAATGCGCAAGATGTCTGTTCGGAAGCCTTGATAGCATCGAAGGGAAAGAATATTCTGCTGGTTCTGGAGCCGAGTGATTTAGGCATTAAACTGGTTTACCTAGTAAGGTTGCTATTTTTCTGGAGCAGTAGGCTGCTATAGCATCCCTTCTGGAGATGCATTTTCCAGAGGAAATGCTGAAATGATCAGGGGGATTGCTCAACAACCCACTACCTGCCGCATATGACCCAATTCAATTTCCCCGATTAGACCTTTTGTATTGCCGCATGTCGCTAGCGGTTTCCTGGGGACTCTTCGGTAATTAAAAACAAGGTATGAACTGCTGCCTTCTCTCTGCTCCACCTGCCGCTCTGCTCGCGCCAAAAATATAATGTTCAGTGCAAGCTCGGCTTGGAGTTTGAGTGACTTTTCACTGAATTGACAGCAGTACAAGTGGCAAAATGGGATAGGGGTGTGAAGATAGATGTGCAGGAATAACTGTTGCATCTTACCAATCAATACTGATATCTCTAAGCCTTCCCACAGTCCAGCCAATCTTCCCAGGAAAGCCCAGCGTGGTTTAGTGCTACTGGCCGTCTATAGTACATGCCTAGGCGCCACCTAGCACTTGCTTTGGGCGCGACAAGCAGTAGTGAACCACGTGCTGCGGTGCGATTGAAAGCGCATGTCCTGCAGCAATAGTGTCGATTGGGGTGTTTAGGTTGGCGAAGAGAGATCTGGAGGGCAGTTTTAACTTTGTTTATGTGAAGCAGTATCTAAACACTAGTTAGATAGCTCACTGATTGTCAGGTCAGTGAAGAAAAAAAATGTTTGTATAAACAAGCATTTCCAGGACAAACGGCCACCCACCATCCTGAGCCTGTTCCTGTAGTAAGCGCTTGGGTTAGTCGCACCCATTTGCTTGTACTACCTGAGGTCACCTGCTCTTTATTTGATTCATGTGTCGATTACTGCCCTCACGCCTTTAAGTGGCATATCGTTGTTTCCTTCAAGAGAACATTGCACAATTGTGAGGCGCGGCAGCTTTTTCTGAACTAGCATATTGTCTGGAATCATGGATATCAGGTCGCCTACGCGGCCCTTATCCTGCAGCTTGAGGATTCCTGTTGCTCCCCCTATGTATGGGTGGCAGTGGTGCAAGAAGCTCGGTTGAGACCAAAGCGGTAGAGGGAGGAAGGGCTTTCCCACGTTGCTCTCTGAATTGTCTGCAAAGGACACTTGGGCGTTCCGCTAAAAAGCAAATTGTTTTGGCACTCCGAACACAGCAAGCATGCCGGAAGTAAAGTTTAAATAAATGGCCTAAGCCCGAGTACTTTCTTGCTACATTATACTCTTGAAGGCCGCAGTTGCATCACATGCTGTCTGACCTCGATGGGTGTGGGCATTTGCGTAGACCAACCCTTTCATTAGGTTAGAGTTCCGTTGGTCGATCACTTCATTCTATTCATTTGTGTGGCTGTTCATGGACCAGCCGATTTAAGGAAATACAGTTACATGCGATCTTCAGGGCTGTACTCTATTGTATCAACCTATAGCTTCTGCAGGTTTTCAATAGGTAATCGCTTAGCCGTCTTCAGCAAGGAACTGTACACCAGCACCACTAGCATGTGGCAGATGAGACAAGTAAAACATCGGAAACTAAGCTCTGGGTAGTAGCCCCCTGAAGCTCCAACCTGGGGACCACCTGATGGACCCCTCGACAGCACGCCTTCGGAGTTCCATGATCGGATAGGGCATTCCTACTCCCAACTGTACCTGCAACAACTGCGTATGCCTTAAATAAGCACAGCTCGCTGTGGTTGGAATAGAAGTGATCAGAAAGCAACAGGGGACCCTGTTGGTTATCCCCAACTTAATCGCCTGAAGACCAACTCAACTCTCCCACCCGCACAATTTTTCCCTTTCGGAGACTATCTCGACGCCTCACCAGGGGCTAACGTTAAACACTATTCAGAAGCACCAAGGCACGTTTCCCCAAGCTGCCTGGAAGCCACCCTGCCAGACGCAGCTGTTTAAAGCAAACGAAGGCGCAACAAATTTGAGGTGTCGTGGAACGCAAGATGACTAGGTCAGCATAATCATTCCACTAAGAGATAACGTATCGAATTAACTAGCGCAATTCTGAGCTATAACAAACATACAAACACAACCACAGTACATCACAAAGGCATTTGTGTAATATACTAAAGGAAAAAGAGGGTCAACCAGGGGACTCCATAGCATTAAACGATGCTAGAAGTATACCGCGCTCAGAAGGAGACCAAGATACCTGGACTACAAACTCGGCTACAACGAATCTAAAATAACCTAGCCCAGCCACACATAGGCAATTACCCAAGAACATCTTCCAACCGACGAAAGTTAAAACCACCACTACAAAACCACATTAACGACGTGGCGTATATTACTTTCTAGCACTGCTGGAATTACCTAATTCGGAGACCAAGAAATCAACAGCTCACTAGTTTTGGGCATCTGTGCTTAGGAATGCCTGGCGTGGCTGGACAGGCTTGGGTGCGGCCATTAGTTGTAGTCTTCCGGAACAACCGCATCATTTGGATTTATTGGGTGTAAATAACGAATACAGTCTTCATTCCTGCTTTTCACTTGTGCCTGCTGGCTGCCAGCCAGCCATGTGTGGTCCACAGCGGTTCCAACCTGCATCAACTTTGGAAACTACCCTTCATCGATGTTTTTCGGTGATGAGCCACGATGTAAGAAAATATGTGACGTTATTTTGCACTGCATATGGACTATTGGCTCACCTGAAGCTCCTGCAGTAAAACACAAGGCACAAGCGACCACCAGCATGCAGTCGAGCACAGGAGCAAACCTACTGGATTGCTCAGCTTTTCATTCCATGAGACGCCAATTGTTAGAGCTCTTTAAGCGCGTTGAAGAAACCGTCTTTTCTTCTCTACCCACTGTTTGTGCCTATCTGTATAAATCCTTCAGAGACCGACAACCGAGCGCATGCAGGAGGCTTGAATCCCTCGAGGCACCTGTATACACCTTCAACAGAGGGGATTCCTGTACACTTCCAGACCACCGGCTTTAAGCCGGAGCGTCGGAAGATGTCGCTGAGGGCTCGGCAGGAGCAGCAGCTCCACCTGGCAATTGCCCTCTATCTCGAGTCTAAATTTCCAGAAGCGTATGGAGCGTTTCTAAGGGAAGCTCCCATAGATGTAAGTCGAAAATTGTGGCCTGCCCTTGAACATAGCCTTGTCAGGTTGTTGAATGCTGTGTGGACTCTATGGCCTGTTTTTTCACTTTCCTTTATACACTGTCATCTGCCTGCTTGCGGTCCGCCATCGCGCCCTGTGAAGCATGGTCTCCCCATCGAATTATTATCTACATGCGGTGTTACTTCCTGTAGCGACATCTAGGCAACATCTACAGGCTGTATGTGTGGGTTGAAGCGGTGCTTCTCTGTGAGCAGTTTTCAGCGGCCAGTGCCACATTGCGAGGGGAAGAGAAGTTTGACAGCGAAACTCTGCCCAAGCGATGGGCGGTTACTGCACGGCTTCAGGCTCGCGTGACGGTGCTCCAGCATCAGTTGCAGCAACAGGAGCAGCAATTGAACCTTTTTACATCCGCAGCCGCTGGCTCAGGAAGCCAAAAGGCACCAGGACTTCCAAGCCTTAAAGCTTCCTGCGTCCTGTCGGCGCAAAGGCAGCCTCTAACCAGCGCTGCTTTCCATCCTATCCTCCCCCAGCTGTTGGCTGGCGCAGATGATGGCAACGTTCGTGTGAGTCTTGGGGCACATCGTAAATAGCATCTGCAGTTCCTTGCAGAGTTTTACAGGGAAGTTCGCTTGTATTTCCTGTTCCATAGCTGCAAAGGATTACGCGCAGGTCATAGCACTGGAAGGAAATGGCAGTGCGTCCACCGTTCGCACCTTCAGAGCTCATAATGCCTCAGTCACGGGCCTCGCATTTGATTCCTCCGGTCGCTGGTGAGCTGTCGTGATACCCAGGTCACGTATTGCATGGGCACGGATATGTATACTGTGCAATTTGCAAAGGCGAATCCTTAGTCCCAAGGGACGGGAGTCTTGCGTGTGGCTTGGCGCGCACCCTCCACTGCTCCGGCATATGCAGAACAGATGGTTCTCATTTCAAAGGCAGACAGTTGGAAAAAATCATGCTTGAACCGCTCCTTGTTTACTGCTTAGAAACCAAAGCGAGGAACTGTTTTGGCTTACATACTGCTGCTTCCTCAACTGCGTCGTCACACTGCGGGCTCAGAAGTTTGCACACCCAGCATGACATTTTGGCGTATTTGATGTTTTCTTACTGCAGGCTAGTTACTTGTTCCAGCGACATGACGCTTCGTCTGTTCGACGTGCAGACGTCGTATACACTGAAGGAAACGCTGAGAGGCCACGAAGACTCAGTGTCGGTAAGAAGTGACTTCCTTGCCACTTTGGAGGCAGCAGTGCAAATCTCCGGTGGCACAGGTTGTGTGCATTGCAATGCATAAACTGTACGTTGCTTTTGTTCTGCAGGCTGTCGTCTTCTGCATTGTTGGCCGCAACAAAGCCGCCGGCGTGGCCCGTCGGGGGCTACGCAACAACGCAGCTGCTGAATCTGAAGATGCCGCCTCAAGCGGCAACACATGCATCATTTCGTGTTCACGAGACGGCTGCGTGAAACTGTGGGATGCTCAATCAGGTCTTTGCCTTAAGACGTTTGCTGCCTCAGATGCAACGCTTGGCTGGGGAGGTGGTGGCCCAGCTGGGGCAGGCAGCTCGTGGGTGCGCTGCGTATGCGTGCCTGAATCAAGACTGCGGCCTGCCCCATTCTTCGCTTCGGGCGGAAATGACCAGAGGCAAGTAACCCGAAGTGCTGAAGCAGCTTTCCCTTGAACAGCAGACTGTTTTTCGCAGGCCACTTTTTATGCAATGAGAGCGTGCTTCCATTAGAGTTGCCAGCTGTAGCTTCTCTCTTGCCTCTTTGACGCTCTTGGATATGACGTTTCAATAGCAACATGCTTCTCGTACAGCACATACCGCACGCGGCGTCCCCTTGCGTCGTTGCTGGTGCCAGCCACGCTATTCTTATGCTTCTTTCTTGCTCGCTTAGGATTGTTATATGGCGGCCCGATTTCTCCACCTGCGTTCGCGAGCTCGTTGGCCATGAGCACGTCATTGAATGCGTGACCTTTGCAACGGAGGCAATGCTGCGCCACTTGCACGCCCATAAAAAAGCGCCGCCCCCCCTGCCCTCTTCCATGCTGGTGAGCCACGCCCAAGAGCCCCTCAGAGTGAATACCACCCAGCAGCATCTTGGTAAGGTCGCTTGTTTCTGTCCCATCAGCTGGCATTTCTGGCCTTGCATTTCATCGCTATAGTCGTGGCTGTACTAGCTGTAGTGTTGGTGCTACTCAGGACACAGCAGCGCTGCTGGATGCAGAACGCGACGGGAAACCCACTCACGTGCTGAGAATTGCCGGCCTTGTCCTTCTCTCTGCCAGCCGCGACAAAACAATCAAATTATGGGATGTCATTGGAGGAAGCTGCATGGAGACATTCGTATGCTTCCGCGACTTGCAGTTTAGATAGATCGGATCTTTCTCCCTGTGGCTCACTTGTGTTCATTAGGTGCTCATCGTCGGTGTCTTAGTTCCCACTTTTTGTTTCGGGGGCTCTGTTCGTATTGCCGCAGAGAGGCCACGACAATTGGGTTCGTCAGGTGCTCGTACACCCAACGGGCCAGCACATTATTTCCTGTAGTGACGACAGAAGCATACGCACATGGAACGTCCTGACGGGTAAACATACTGTAATAACGTGTGTTTTTTGTGATGCTTGTTGTAACCTTTTTACTCCTCACTTCCCGCTCCAAAACCACTCTCACAAGCCAGAAATTCCTCGTCAGATTCAGTGGCGATGCATGCAGTGTGAATTTTGGCTCGTGTCTGCAGGGGACTGCGAGCGCACGATAGATCGCGCCCACTCGCAGTTTGTAACGTGCCTGGTATACGACGCAAAGTCGGACATCCTGGCTAGCGGTATGACCTTTCGTCTCCAGTATGGTTCACAGCTGTATATATGTGTATATATTGTAGCAGCCCAAGTACTTAGTTCTGGGCACGACAGTGGCTGATCAGTCATAGAACCGTAGCGTTACATTCTTGTGAGGCTTTGGTGAATAGCAGGCCGGTTTTTGCTATATTTAAACATGCAGGGACAAATACTATCTCATCGAGGTTAGCGCAGGCCATGCGTTGTTCTGTCTGCTGTACCCACTTAACTGCGTGCAGCATCCCTTGATGCAACTGTCAAGCTTTGGCCCTGCCGCGACAACAGTGGAGACGAGGCCAGCGACACCCATGCAGCTCCCGAATAAGTGTACCGTTCATAGTACGCGTTGGAAGGGGCCCACTAAATTGCGGCAACAACGGCAGATCGCGCACTGTTGAGCAGGAAACTACTGCGTTGAGAACGACAACACACATATTCAGGAAATAGAACAAGGAAGATTAGTGGCTCTGTGTTGGATGCGTCAAACGTTCACGTTCATTTCAGCTGCATGCACAGTGGGACAGACGCTTTCCTGATAATGCGATTTCGCTGTATTTCTCTGCACTGCTACTTGAACACGGATGCTGGGACTGCCACCTTTTTCGCCTTTGTTGTTGGTGCTGCTAGGCGTGTGCAGCATCACAAGCGCCGTGAACGGCGATGTTGTTCGATGTGAGCTGTTTTTTGTGTTTCAACGGCCAGCACTCAACCCAACGAGGCCGAATTGGGGACTGTGGCGACACAGAACACAGTCTCGCCCTGATGTATTATTTTCCCTGTGTCCAGCTGTAGAATAGATTTAGAGCTGCTGGATATGAGCTGCAAAGACATGCTGCAAGGGCAAATGGGAGGAGCGACGGAGGTTTGTAGCTCATGTTTCATTTTAGCCAACATGCAGTGCTTTCAGGGGGCAAGCCTGGGAACTCTCCGAATGTCGACGTGTTAGATTATGCATCTGTAGTTTATAAGTGGCCTATAAATATTCCCGAAAGAATTGGTTGCATGGAGAACCGGTCGGAGCGGGTCTAAGGCTAGTGAGCGTTAGTGCAGCAGTTGAATGTAGTACACCATTTATTGAAGAAATTAATTTAGGAAAGCTCTTTAGTATTCCTATGAACAACACTTCTAATCGTTTATTGTAATTGTAATGCTATATGGATGTGAAAGCCGGCTGAGCGCATGCCTGACCCTTTTATATTGCTGGCTATTTGCCGATTTGGTCGCGTTGATTCACATTGGCCACTCTGCCTGTTTACAGTGGACAAATGGCTATCACAGTTATCGGAGGAACAACAGTGATGCGGTGGTGCCAGCTCGACTTGCTGGACGATCCTTTCCCTTATTAATGCATTTTTCGTTCGGACTTGCGGTTTTGCTGGTTACTGCGTACTGCTAAGGACCAGGTTAAGGGAGAGGCAAGAAGAACCGGGGTGTTTTTGCAGTTCATATGAGGCTTTTGATGTCTTCGCGAGGCTTTTGATGTTGATAATACTTTCTGTTTCTCAGCATCCGACAGGGAAACATAGAAAAGGTGGGAAGGGCATCGCTGACCGAAACTTTCAGTTGATCAGCTGTCCAATGCGATAGTAGTTTCGTTTTGCATGCAGATATCGACTGAGTAATGCTGACGAGCAGCCGTTGTTACATCGCCACTCCGTCGGTCGTGCTTGCCGGCGATGCTTTCTATCTTTGTGTACCTGACAGGGTTCATGTAATTTCTGAACTGTGTTATGTGCCTTATTGGATGGCATTTTCCACGCATTTTTGTCCGCGCCCATACATGCTTTGGCCTGCAAACGTATATTTATTTGTACGAGGTATTATAAACGGGCTACCCTGTTGAGTGCGTATGCCCTAAAAGAAATTGCTGAATCGGAATACTACAACATACCAACGACTAGACGTTCATGGTGCATCAACATGCCGCTTCATCGGAATTCGGGGAGGCAAGTATGAACAGTGTAGTCATCGGAAGCTTCCACAAGGTATATTACTTGGTGTTCGGTAATGTAACTGGTGTCGAAGGCATCTAGGCCCATATGGTTCTTGGGACACCATCAAAAGTGATCCACTTGTAACTTAAAGAGGGCTCAAACGTCAGTATATTACACCCTAGACCCTGATAGCCGCGCCTCCAGGGGAAACGTCTTTTGGAGCTGAGCGTCTAAGTCCTGTAATGCGTGCTGTGTTGCTGTTTCTGTGTTTAACAGCTTTCTACTCTGGGCCAGTTGCTCGGTATTGCCGACTTGAGTAGGGAGACCAATGGCTCATCGGCAGCTGCCGAGGCGGGGAGGCGGCTCAAAAGGAACCGGACGCCTGACTTTCCTTTTAGCCCCTCAATCCTGTTTCCCGTCTATTTTTACGTGATTCGAGCTGTTAAACCAGCCTGGGCAAGAAAACGCGTTTTTCTGAACAGCAGTATCAGTGGCACTAGTGCTTCAGCAACAGCAACAAGGGCGACATGATGCCTTCATATGGACATATGAAAACAGAGCTCTTACGAGGAAAGGCAGTTGTAGGATGTAAATGCCTATGTTCGATATTGCACTTTTGCTTTCCTGTTATCACTTAGAATTGTCCTAATTAATACCCTAAGTTATCGACAAGTGGAAGAATCAAGCGTATGTATCGGAAGAGCAGTAGCCGGGCTCCTACGATTATGTGTAGGGATGTGTGCGTGGCCAAGGTAAGCGGACATCATGACGGCATCTTGCCGCTGGACTGTGCTCGCGTTGGCATGGCATTAAAAAGGCAAACCGGAAAAAGGACGACTTCTTTGGAGACTAGCTGTTCTTATGCCATTGTTACTTATTGCCTCTATAAGTAAGGGCGTTACAATACAGCCCTTAGAACGTAACTCCTGGGAGTGAAGCACTAAGAAAAAGCGTAGAGTTCTTGTTAAATCGCCGCACAATATGCTCGGATATTGTATTTGCGATATTATATAATGCCTTCTCTAAACGTAATAATTTCCCTATTGTTCATAGAATGTCTGGGCCCTGTGGGGCACCGGCCCTGGCGGTCCGAGCGCCTACATGTAAGTTTAAGTAAAGCTTCAATCATATCTCGCTAAGCTTCCATAACGTCGACAAGCTTTTGTGTAACGTAAAACCTTGTTGATCTTAAGTTCACTTTTAACATTTAAGCGGAGTACACATTGGGGCGCCTTTTAATGCGCTTTTATGTAATTGCTTATTTCATTGGGCCCCTAGTAATGCCTACTCACTTTTTCGCATTTCCTGAGGTTCAACGAGCCAGGAGAGTCACGGAAAATTTATTTTCTTTTCAGAATGAGTGGCCCGGCCTCTCAGAGCAAGTCAAGGATTTTGGGTTTCGAACACTCGCAACCAGGCAGGTAGCGATTTTGGATCATATATTCTCACGTGACTTCTCGTGGCGTTTTTTCACAAATGGGGTGCAACGAAATGGAAGCTGATGAGGGCTTCGGGGCGGCGTCGCGCCAGTTGTCTTGTTTTAAGATCAGCAAGCGCGGCCGTGTCCGAAAGGTTGTGAGAGAAGCTTATCTTCGCGACGACCTTCCATGCGGTATTAAGGGTTGTTATTTGTGTGGAGACCCTACAGCGGACACGGGTAAGCAGTGTTGTCTGTATGTAGGCTGTGACTGCGACACACCCCTTCCCGACAGCTCAAGACTTCTCGCAGTCTTTTCTTGCAGTCTTTTTGTATGCGCTTCTTCTTGGTTTGGTGCTTCTCACATGAGCGGAATCGCGGTTGGAATAATCGATTTCCTCAGGGATCCTGCGGGCTGACGAGCGTATACTCGTGCCTGATGCGTCGTGCCTCTTGGCCTTCATCGATTTTGTCGAAGAGGACCCTTGCATTCGAAACTGTGTGATACTTTCCACAGTTCTTAACCAAGTCAGATGGTTGCCCCTGCGTCTACATCTGCTTTTGGCGCCTCTATTCACTCGTAGCCTTCCTGACGCTAATAAGCACGACCAGCAAGCCAAGTTACCACTACCAGCAAGCCATGCCAGAACTCCGTAAGACTTGGTGTGTTTATCATAAACCTCTTTTTTGCGGGGCTGTTTCGTCTTGCAGGTGCGCTCGAAAAGCCTCCAAGTGTACGGGCGCCTCCGTTGTCTGTGCGAAAACAACACGGCATCGGGACGGACGCAACGGCAAAAGTGCTTCAGCATATTCACTAACGAATTCTTTTCCCAAACGTTTGTCCAACCTACTGACGGTGAGGTTTCTCGCGAACGCTTTAAACCGGGCTGCACTTATCGGCATAACTGTACTTGTAATTTCATGTGTGTCGATATGAATAGATTGCAGGTATCATGCTTCGTCGGCAGGCAAGGCTGCTAACGCTTCAGGGCTGCTCTGTCCTGCCTTTTGGTACACTGCTGCTTTTTGCGCTACAGATGAAACAGCGAAGGACTATGAAGCTCGCTGTCTGTTTGCGGCAGCTCAGTGGTTGCAGCGCCATGCCCTTGCTCTTGCGGCTACCACCCAGCCACAGGGCTCTGACGATTTAGGAGCCACAGGCTCTTCCCATGTCGTTGTTCTCACACGCGATCCCACCTTTAAAGTCAGCTGATTCGTTGCGAAGTGGTTTTGCATTGAGATGCACTGGCACTACAGTGCAGCAGTGGGGGACCGTGTGACCTAGGTTGTGGGTTGATATGACACGATATGCCACATGTAATGCATGCCGCAGACTCGAGATGAAGCACAAGGTTTGGAAGTGCAGACGATCCACGAGTATCTTGAAAGTGTAAAAGATATATTCCCTCACTCAGGAGAGCAGGTGGCCCAGCTGGTAGGCGTCGGCTATGTCACTGCTCCTTCTACTGTTGAGTTACTTGCACTGGTAGCTCTGGTTGCGTATTCTCAAGTTCATGTGCTGTCTTGAGATTCCATGCATGTAATGCTCAACAGTGTGTCGCATTATACTGCGGTTCAGGGCGACATGGAGTCCAGCGAGCTGGATTGCACTGCTCGCCCAGCAATATACGACGCTCACTGGACAGAACAACGCATCGGGGAAGGCCTTAAGAGTGGCAGCCTCCTTCAGGGCAAACTGCGGATGGTTCCTGAATGCAATTGGAAGGGCCTGGTGTTTGCGTCAGGTAAGTCCTAGGGGCGTTTCCAATCCATCCTTCGGAAATGAGACACTGCTCTTGTGATTGACAACTCTCGAGGATTTTTGATGCCACCCAGAGAGGCTAATGGGTGTGCAGGGTTGGGTTTTAAAGAAGTACAATGGGTTTTATGTGAGTGGCCTGGCTTCAGGAGAAGAAGTGCTTGTTGTTGGGCGCAAAAATTTGAACAGGGCCCTTGAGGGAGATGTGGTTGCAGTGGAAATAATCGCTACACACCCACGCATGAAGGGAAAAGAGCATTCCGAATCGTCTGTGGCCTCCCAGAAGGAGGCTTTTGCAGTGGCTGCGGAGCTCCGGGAGGTCAACGAAGAGGCTGAAACGTTCGCTGATGAAGAAGGCGACGAATCAGGAGATGTTGCGCCAGCCGGCGAGCTGGCGCTGTCCCCGCACACCCACAGGGAAGCTCGGGTCGTTGGCATTATCCGCCGCGGGCGCAGGGAATTTTGCGGCACCCTCAAACCTATCCATGAGCTCAAAGGTACGCCGGATGCCACTTGGCCATTTCAGGCTCTTCTCGTTCGGGGCCTTCTAGTTGCACTCGTTTGTTTTTGGTTGACCTTGCGCAGGACTCATCATACCGTGCATGGCCTCTGTGGAGCGTGTGTTCGTCCCTGCCGATCGTCGCACTCCGAACATCATAATTAAGGTCGGCACAGAATGAATCCAAATGTCGCTGATGGGGTTTTGTGACAGCGAGCAATCAGTTAACCTTCGGACCCTGCAACTTACGAATGATACTCCTTTTGAACGGGAGCTTTGTTTTTGCTGACAGACTCGACAGTCTCGGGAACTGGACGGCAAGAGGCTAGTGGTTGCAATCGACTCCTGGGATAGGTTTCAACGGCTGCCGCGAGTGGGCCAGTCTTTCTGCCGGATTGCCGCGCTTGCACACATTTCTCTTTTGAATAAATCCGCAACTCACTGTCAAGTCTGGCCACTTTACCCATTTTCTGTTGTATGGAAATGTGTGCTGCAGGGCCACTGGATCGAAGTTTTGGGCGATTTTGGGGACCGAAAGGCCGAGGGGTAGGGTTCCATTTTTTCTCACCTTTTTCGCCCGGACTATCGAACAAGGAAAGGCGATTTCTACACAACAATTTTGCACAGCTGTTCGCTTGCGTATCCTTGACAGCGACCTCATCCTACGAGAGCAAGGGATAACTCAACACGAATTTTCGCAGGCAGCCATGCGCTGTCTACCACCGCCCGATTGGATGCCTTCAATGCTGACGGATTCAGAAAGAGAGCGGCGCCTTGATCTACGCTCCGTCCTCACTTGCAGTATTGATCCACCGAACTGCAAGGATATTGATGACGCCCTATCACTGGAGCATCTTCCTAACGGAAGAGTTCGTGTTGGAGTTCATATCGCTGACGTCACGTTTTTTTTACGGCCAGGTAAGGAGGTGTGTGTTAATGGGCTAGCGGAGGCTAATGCCTTCATATGGCTTGTTGGTGATGAGCGTAGACTTGCTGCTGGCACTACGTTCTGTACAGATACTCAGCTGGACCAGGAGGCCGCGGAGCGGTGCACTACTGTGTATCTCGTAGAGCGTCGAACAGATATGCTTCCGGCGCTGCTTACCACCGATCTTTGTTCTCTGGTGTATGCTTAGAAACATTCTAATCAAATTATCGTGCAACGCTCAGCAATAACATTCGATATTGCGGACACTGGAGCCTACCCGCTGTACTACAGACATTTTCTCTGTAATAAGGTGTGTTGTGCAGAGGCGGCCGTGAGAGGCTGGCGTTTTCAGTTTTGTGGGAGATGGACAGGGATGCAAACGTTTTGCATACTTCGTTTCACAAAACCATCATAAAGTCTTTCGCAGCACTGACATACCAAGAAGCACAAAGCATGATTGACGACAAACGTGACAAGTCAGTGCATCGCATCATTCAGCAGTGAAACAAAATGTCGTTTGGACCTCGGGTTCATGCACATTAATTATTACTCAGCTCTCTTCAGTCGAGGGCAGCCCGAGACTGGCATACTGTCCGAGTGTCAACAAGCGCAGAAGGGACGGTGATTTTTAAATTATACATACACTGCATTATTAGGAACAAAAATTTGGGCTAGTTCGCTGTGTGCCAGCCAAGTAGTTATAGATAATGCTTATGATACATCCTGATCATGATTGCAGGTTTACATGTGCGCCTTTCACAGGTCTCCTCTGGCAGAGAATCTCCGGGAACTGTTGCGGCTGTCACAAATATTCCGAAAGCGTCGCATGGACGCTGGGGGACTCCAGCTGGCGAGCCCAGATGTTCAAGTGATCCGTCAGGCTCTTGTCGACCCTGCCGATGGGCTTTCGCACGCCAACGAAGGGAAAGACGTTAGTGCGGAGACAGTTGAACAGGAAGCTGTTGATATCGCGCTGTACCAGGCACGAGAAACCAACAAGATGGTACGTCGAAGCATCCCATTTGTGAGGCTTGCTGGAGCGCGTATTGGCCAAAGGGTTGCGGATGAATTCACAAGAAACGGTATGAGTGACTGCCATCGCAGGTAGAGGACTACATGCTGCTTGCAAATGTGTCCGTGGCGAAGCAAATTGAGAAGGTCTTCCCGCAAAACTCCTTGCTGAGGCGGCATCCTTCGCCAAAGACTCCTTCCCTGGAAACACTGAAGCAGCTTCTACAGGCGAAGGGCATTACTGACTTCGAGTAGGCGCAACGTTTGATGAGGGCAACACTATCTGCTAAACCCGCATTTTGGCGTTTTCTGTTGGGACCTGTTGTGTTTGCGAGGGTTTGCGGGTTAGTCTGCAAAGGGAGCTGCATTCATTAGTGGGCATACGCCCGTGTGCTTGCAGCTATTCCTCCTCAAAAGCTCTTAGTGAATCTTTAGATCGCATAGCCAAGCACAACCCAAGCCTCGATTTCCTCCTGCGAATCATGACCACGCGTTGTATGAATCAGGTAGTCATCGTTATTGTCGCTTATACCGGGCAGTTAAAAGCCACCTCACCATTTTTTGGGCCGCATAGGATTGTGCTATTGTTCGCTTCAATAATCAAGGCGAGTGTGGGTTTTTGACTGCGACGCTGTGCACTACAGGCGCTTTACTTTAGCTCAGCTGATGTGGTTAGAGGTGCAGCGTCAGATGGGAATGCAACGTCAGTTGGAGGTGCAGCATCAGTTGGAGGTGCAGCCGAAGAATCCGGCGTATCTTCCTTCTTCCACCATTACGGACTTGCTGCCGAGATATATACTCACTTTACTTCTCCTATCCGAAGATATGCAGATGTTATCGTTCACAGGCTTCTGGCGGCTTCACTTGGACTTGAGCCCGTCCCGCCAATAGCACGCAACCGCGAGCGGGTGCGTGCCCACTTTACACCGATTAACACGAAGAGAGTACTCGTACAAACCGAGCTCTTTTAGTGAGCAGGGTGGTAGACTAGCGGGGTTTCTAACGGCGTGTATGTTGAAGTGGTGGGGGAGGTAATTGTGCATCGATGCCCAGGAGCTCTCCGCTGCTTCTGGTTTTGATATTGTAGGACCCACTGCGTTATTTCGTTTGTGTGTGGTCACAGCTGACGCAGCAGTGTGAGCTATTGAACTTAAAGCATAGAGCTGCACAGATTGCCGGTCGGCAATCAGTGCAGTTTTATGTTTACCTCTTCTTTTCAAGCAAGGGTCCACAGGAGGTGACAGCCGTCATTACCAAAATAAAGAACAACGGCGCCCTTGTCTACGTGCATGAATACGGGCTTGAAGGCAAGGAGAAGACGCATATGATTGAATGAACCAGTGGAAATAGGGTCGACTTCATATTTTCGCAAAACGTACTAGTATTATGCAAAAGACAGTTGTGCGGCTGTGTGTGACTTCCGGCTTCTCAGGGGTTATTTTTGTCAACGATGAGCTTGTGTTTGACCCTAGCAGCCACCAGTTAGTGTCTAAGGACAAATCTATAAGATATTCCGTATTCAGCAGGGTCCGTGTTCGTACTGAAGCCCAAAAGGCCACCGACTTTAGGTATGACAGAACAGGGTTGCCGTCGTGGAATGGGAAAATTCTAATGGAAATGAGTGCATAGCGACATTTGCAATTGTTGATGGGGTGTTGCCAGCTTGTATACTCTCGGGTGCATGTTCACTCAGGCCTACCGTGAAGATGACTTACCTTGGCCCAGCCTGATAATACTGCTACAATGTCCAGTGGCAACGCACCTGGTGATGTGTGCAAGGCGCCAGAAAGCGTATTGTGGCAACCAGTTATGCATGCGGACGAGATTACTTCACCCTACTAAGTTTGAGGCAAGTTCGTTTGGTCTCTCCTTCTACTAGTCTGAACTGTTGTATGGCGGGAATGTTTGCCGGTTCCGGTCGGACACTTTAAGGCTCTATTGCCCGATACACGTGTCAAAAACACAGTTTCTGTCTTGTCAGCAGCAGTATACTGGGGTTCATCCAGAACCAGCTGAAGACTTAGTTGGAACCGGAACAGAGGCTGCGCCAGACAGCCCGAATCCCTTGTAGAAACCATTCCGGCTCGTTCCAACGTTTTCTGGTGGCAGTAACATTCGCGTCCCATAAAAATGACAGCGGCCAGCTTGTCCATTGTTCTAAGCAGCTGGGGGCAGTAGCTACTCTTTAATGCGAATAGGTGGTGTTGCAGTAGCCGTAGCCGAAGGTTGTGCCTAGCCTGTGATTAGGACTGCTGGTGAGGCAGGTTCTTATGGTTCATGCTTCTGGATATGACAATATAATTTAACTGATACTGCACATTTTGTTGCCACATTGCATCCACTACCAGCTACCGAGGTAGATAAACCAGTCTGCAAGAAGTTCCTAACTAGATTTCAGTGTACCCCTGGCTAGCTACTTCATAAAGAAAACAATTCACATATTTCAAAAAGTCTCCTTTGGCCCTTGATAACTGGATTTGTCACCGTATCATAATGCAGACACAGTAGACCAATCCACACTTTTGAACTACACCAAGACCAACTAGACTCGTTTGTTGCCGAATCCTTCTGAGAAGTTAGACCTCTACATTCGTGAATCTAATGAGTGAACGAATGCTTCGCTTCAAAAACTTGTTATCAGTGAGCTAATTGAAAAAGCTTCTCAACGTCCGTTGATCTCTTAGTGTGGCAGCGAGCTGGTGGGATGCGAGCGTTAAATGTATGGTGATATCGCAGCCCTTCCTTCATCTGGGCTAGCTCGAGTACTATCACACAGATTAGACCGATGCTCAACGCCGACATACAGATTTGAAACTCTAAACATCACTGCTGGTGCTTTTCTGGTTTTTCAAGCGTACAGCAAGCAGCGGCAGTTTACTTTCTAGATCAGAGTTGCTTGTTGCATAGCTAGTGAAGCGATGTTCTGCAGAATGTGGGATCGCAGCAGCGACTGCGAAAACAGGAAGCCCTTAGCTACTGTTTATTGCTTTTATTTTTGGACGAGTCTTTTCATGAATTTTTCTGCAGGCGCTACACTGTTAGAATTGTTTGCTGGTGCTGCCAGGGCAGGAAACCCGAGTCGTCGCCACAGTATGCACCTGAACTGTGGCCCGTGGGGCGTTCACCAATAGGCAATTACTGCGCGTCACGCTAAGCGACTTGTGATGTTTGAGTCATCCACACTAAACTGAGGGGCTGCCTTCCTACGGTTTGATTCACCTAATGCATATGGTCCTGCACGGTGCCCTCCTACCTGTTGAAAGCAGCCTTTGAAGGCGTTCTATACTCTTCCAGCGTGTTTCATTTGAACTGTGACACTGAACTATATTTCCAATTTTATCCATCCATTATTTGATTTTCACATTGCCAGGGCCTCGCTGACTCCATGTCCCGTACTTCGAAGAATTTTTCCAGTCCTTACACCTTCTGGGCTCTACGCTCGTTTTACTTTATTCGGATTTTCTGAACCTAATAATGGCCGCCTCTTCTTGTTGTCGTCCTGTATTTCCTCTGAAGGAGACCCGCACGTGAACACACGCCTAGTATTTCTGTCTTTTGTCCCATGAAATCTCTATGGTCAGACGTAGCAACGAACTGAAAGGCTATTAGCCTCAAGCTCAGGCTTTGCCAATGCGAAGGGATTCACTCCACCCGCCTGCCCAGGATGGCGTGCCTGCGGCCCAGCTTCTCTCAACCACAGCGTCGTGCAGCTTTTTCAACTGCAATTCCAAAAGGACAAGCTGATCTTCTCTTGAAGCAAGCAGTTCCACCTACAGAAATATATATCGCGAGGCGATAAGTGCAAATTTTCAATGCGACGGAAATATAGATGGCCAGGTTATCCCCAGCGTAGCCTATGAGCCACAGAGAGAAAGCTGGGTAGCTTTTTGTGAAAGAAGTGGCGATATACACACAGCGTTCTCCAGCTGTGATATGTACAAGGATCGCATATCAAGGCGCATGGCAATGCAGTGCAAGCAGAAGGCCGAGGCCCTTGGCCTCACTGCCGACAAGGCTGAAGCCCGGCAGTCGACGCCGTTCGAGCCGCTGCATACGTTGCACGCAACTACACAAAGTCCAAGTGCGCATTCTGCCTGCAACTATGAAACAGCCGCTCAAACTTCCTCTGGAACCGAAATTCGACAGAAACGGCTGCACAGCGAGGCGATGATTGTTGGGACAGACAGTGCAGTCTCAGCAGCTTTGCGAAGGTAAAAGGAATGCGGTTCCAGGTACAGCGCAATTGTTCTTAGCAGAGTAGTGTGACCAAAGTAAAACCAGGATGGCATACTTCTCCGTCAAGCTATATGGTTTTGAGGAAGCCAGAAGATTGGCAATCGAGTGTTGAAAGGTAAATAGACGACGCATAATAGAAAATACCAGTATTTTTAATCATACCAGCCTCAAGTGATCTACACGGGCAGCGTGAACTTGGCTTATTAGAATTAAGCTGGGCTCCATTCCTCTGCCACTCGATGCCCATGAGCTACCTAGTGGAATGCTTTTTGTGCGCTCAGCGAGTTGTGCTATCAAAGTACCAGCAACTTTTAGGTGGCAACACGGCAGCAGTGAGGAATAAACGAGGAGCACGCTCGTCAAGTACTGCGTCAAAGAATAATCCGAAGCCCGTTTCGCTTTTACTGCCAGACGAAGTGAGCAGCCTGGTGCAAAAACGTTACGGTGTGCCTTCAGATCTGAGTGCCTGCGTGCAACGTACGTACTTTTTTACCCGAATGCCTCGTGGAGGCGCCTAGACGCTTAAGATCCTGTCTGAACTCCTTTCGTGGGACCGCAGGTGCCACTGGTTTGGAAGCCTCAATTCATCGCCCTACCTTCGGGGGTACGTCGTGCTTTGTATTTGAGGGAGCTTATAAACACAATTAACAAAGTACTGAGATGCGAAATAGCGATAATACGGTCCTTCTCCTTGTAATGTTCCCCTCCGTGATGTGGATAAATGAAGCAAAATTAAAACAGAGTGAAGTAGGTCATTCCACCTCCTCAATCGGCCTGTAACAAGCCACATGGAGATCCCGTCTTTACAAAGCAACGGTTACTCTTAGCTCAGGCGGCACTCGACATCAGTGTGATTGATTTTCTCCGCAACTGTGCATCCTCTTTCTGAGGCACCGACAGACACGGTATGCAAGAGCTCGCCAGTTGACGAAAAGCAGTTATACCGTACTCGATCGCCCACAGAGTATGCTCAGCTCCGCCCATACCTCTACAGCGCTCAGGGTTCTATCGCTAGCAGCGTTTTCACATGCCTTTTTAGCCGCCAGGAGAATCTCCTTTTTTTCATAGGCTTATTAGAGGTAACAGCTTTGCTTGGCTAGCACACCACCTGGAAAAATAACCGTTCGGCAGTGAAGGCTGGCCAAAAAGCTGCGAGGACTTTACTGTGCACTTGAACTCGTGTGCCCATCCTGATCAACAGGGTTGTTCTGGGGCCTATTTGAAGCAGCAAGCCATGATGTGCCAGATAAGGAGTTCAATGGGCGGTTAATAATGTAACCGAGTTTGCTTCCCAGTGAACAACAAAAAATAAGATGGAAAATAGAAAGCCTGAATTGCTCAGGCGGCGACGGTAAGCTGCTCTCAGCTTTCCATCGGTGCAACCACAAAAAACGGCAGCGCCGTGACAGTGTTCAATTCTATTGGACTGTAGGCTGCTGCTCTGATGAATAGAAGCTCGTGCTTTTTAAAGTTACAATGATGCAGCAAATGTAAAGGTCTTCACAGTTAGATGCGAAACACGGTACGAGTGTGTACATGGCCAATGTATGCCATGCCTCTTCTGGTTTCCGAATTCGTTCCTTGTTCTTGGGACAAACCGTCCATGTGTAAACCACCGTGGTCGCGTGCGAGGTGTCACCGTGAGTTATCGCAGCATTTCGAATGCGCAGACAAGGTTGCTCGGAATCAGTGCGTAGTTCATAATTGCGCTTCTTCGCCAGAATAAGACGGACGAAGTGCTCCGCTCTTTCCCGACAGACAGGTAGAATTGATAGTCTGCTTACCCTGGTACTGACGGAGTTGCCATTTCTTTCAATTTCCGCAGTTGCGCCTTCTGTTCTTCGTTAAGCAGCTTTCGTTGTGAAGGCTTTAAAGTTCGTCCTACGTGCAACGGCGTGGCCGTATTCACTGCATAAGACAGATAATCCTCCCATGCTGCCAGGAACTGCCTGAACTGCTCCTCCGAGCACATAGGAGTGTCGTCATCCGTCTTTGAGAAGCCTCCCGCAGAGCTTACTATATTTTCTCGCTCGTATGCGCTTGTCGTCATTTCCGTTAGTGTAGCACGTTTTCCCGCCAGCGTAAAGTGCTCTGAACGGTGCAGTAAATCTGACACGGCGGCCATATGCAAGCGAAATTCATTCTTAACGAATGCATCAGCCAGCCGTCGAACAGATAGCTTCGGAAGGGCGCGCCGATTTGCTCGCATTACGCGCCTGTACAAATGAAATGCCTCTTCAAGCTGCACGACCGTAGGCTCGCCTGTTGCCTGCCTTTTCATTTCAGGCCCTGCTGCAACGGAGGTAGCAAGGTTAAGCATACCAGGCTGTAGGACAGAAGCTGTCAGAAGCGGCAACGTAGGAGCCAATAAAGACGCTGTGCATCGGCCCAGTGTTCCGATCATAATCAAATATGCGGCCCGGTGGGCAGGGAAGCCGCAGACCCTCACAACCCTCTTTAGAAGCGACATGCGGCATCCATCCAACTAAAAGACAGTGGAAGCCGGATAGAACAGTTCGGTTTTTCTCGCTTGCTAGAGGGGAGAAGGGAACGGTATTTGTGTGGGAGAATACCGTTAACTTTCTTGACAGCCTTCTCGGCAACAGCCGGCGGGTAGTAAAATAGAGAGGCGCCCCAAAACCTGTGGCTTTAGTTCCTCATGGACAAAGTAAGGCACTGTGATAGAAGTGAGTCAAGGCTTCTTACTGAAAGTTGGAAATTTGCGGTGGAGAGCACCTAGGTCTTCGCTCGTTCAGGCGAAGCGGATTCGAATTTGCAAACCCAGTAAAAAAACAAATAGTCTAATGAACAGAGCATGAGGACAAAAAAAATCTATTGTAGTGCTCTACCTCGGTCAACAGCGACGAAGACACCTCGGACTGGACTGCATGCAGCATTAAGCATACGTTTACTAATAAACATTCCGGTGTCATTATTGTCCGCAGAAACATTTTTTAGCCATGTTTGTCCACTGGATCATGTTACTTGTGCTCTTGTGCAAAATTATTGCGAACGTGCCAAAGTGGATAAGTCGTAGGCTAACAATCGATAACATGTCTAGTGTGACATGCGTGTTCTGTATTGTGATGTTTGTCTGTTTGTTATCTCAGAAATGCCATAGGGAATGCCCTAAGTGATCTATGAGCGTAATTGATATACCTCTATATGTGAGGGGCAATAGAGCAGCTCCTCGGACTGCGAGTTGCGATGAGTGAGTGCTTATGTGGGGTGGCTGCGCCTTCCCCACATTCTCTGACCGCTTGGACATAGTGAGGCTGGCGTGGCCTTAGGGGAACTGGCTTTGAGAGGCGGACTTTCACTGGGAACTGAATATTTTAAATATTGTCACGCGTTTAGTCTAGGCAGAAGCAAGTAAGACCACGATATACAGCGACTACACGATGTAAAACTGAGGCACAATGGTGCGATACATATTAATGAGGCGCAGTTTAAACGACTAGTTGCAGTGCCACTGCAGTTCAACGGCTTTGCCTCTTGTTTTACCGCTCGCTCTTCGCGTTGGCGGACTTCGGTCGTCTGTAGGCCATTTACATAATACTCATAGATTGGCATTTCAGAGAGTGTTAGAGTTGTAAGTGACCACCCTGAACGTGCAAAATGGTGGTGTTCTGGGCTCACAAGCCGTAACACCGAGCATTCGTGGTATTCCTGAGGGGCACTATTAAGCATGTCCTCCGCTCCAGCCTTGAAGAGAAAGGTAAAATACACTGACCTAGAAATTCAGTTGTGGGGTTGCACTTCCTAGTCCCAGCTCAGATTGCGCACGATGGCTGGGCCTACATGTCCTGTTTACCTTCCAGTGCCTCCAAAAGTGTTTTAGGGCTGGGTAATCGGTGTTTTTTGGTAATCCGTATATGTGTATGGACAATGACCATCACAAAAAAAGCTACCGATCTTCAAAAGAAGCGGCAGCAAATAGGGGTTTTAACTTGTCAAAGCACGCCATTCAGTCGGTTCAAATGGAGCATTAATAGGCGTTGCAATTAATGTATCATATAAATCATTATGCATCGGGGACTTGTCAAAATTGGCATCAAAACAAAGGATTCCAGCTTTTCCAACGCGTCTGGCTTCTGGTAAGTTGGCCAGCAAGGTAAGTAATGCTGCCCTCGTGTAAAGTGCCTTCGTCGTAGAGATTGGCTCCATGCACAAGGCCAACTCTCCTTCAGGTAAATCAATCAGGATTGCTTACGCCGTACCTTTGCTTCCTGCAGCACGAGGGGTCCAAGCTTCATGCATGCAATTGGGGTTGTACCAGCGTACATCTGTAGAGCAAGGTAACACGGCGCATCGCACCAGATAGCAGCCAAGCACGGTTAAGGTGAAGATACGAGACATTCTCATGGCTAGCTGGGGATTGAACGAATATTTTGGAATGGTTTTATCATCACGGCCATCGATAAGGAGACGGGGCATGACGCCAGCGCCGCCAGTTTTGCCATGTTCTCACAATTGATTTTGTCGAAATGGTGCCAAACATGGCTCGGGGGATTGGATCTGATTAATGGGGCAGAAAACATGAGAAACGTGGTTTATTCTGGCATTAATTTCATAGAGATAACGTCAAGTCTGATAAGTGCACTGTACGGGAGCCGAAGCAAGAGCAGAGATACCGTACAAACTGTATATATGGAGCCCTGGATGTAGAATCTGCGTTAATGAAATAGACATGACGTACATGTGAGTTTCTGCTCTTGAGGACCAGCGGGATAAGGGCAAATCTTTCCTGGCCTTTTGCACAAGTGCTGCACGTCCATAAAGCTAAAAAGTCCGCCAACGGTGATCTTGGTCTTGACTGTTACATTGTCAAGGGGTTCGGCTGTGTCTCCACGAATGATAACATTGAAATCAGTTCCAGGGATCAGCGGATAGTTTTCGAACAGGACTTTGACATTCTGAGAAACACCAGATCCCAAACTCTAGCCGTGTACTGAAAAGTTATTTTGTTGTGTTTTACGGGGCCAGGACAAAGAGAGAACAACAAAACTTGAATACACGTTGGAGAACAGCTCTCAAGTCAAGTGTAGAACTAGTTCGTTCCTGCCTCTCGAACCGACATAGACACACCTTAAAAGTACTGGGCTCTGTCTTGCACCATTTCCATATCTCGGGTATGGCCAACGCTTCTACGGAGTGGTCCTTTGGAGGAGCCGCATGAACGCCTGACCGTTGGACTGTGAGAAAAGCAGCCAAAACTAGTAGCAAATACTGCCTAAAACGAACCCTCATGCTTGTGCAAAGTTGCATTACCAAATAAAAGTCAAGCGGTGAAACATTCAACGCACGAAACAAAGGGATATTGGGATGTGGAGCTGGCTTTACGGCACTCTGGAGTCAGTGTGGGGTGGTGACTGGGTCTTCAGCCTTCAATCAAGGCTCGTAAAACGGTACAGGCCAAGGTAAATACCAAATCTGCCTACATAAATTTTTAAAATACGAATACGATTTACTGCATACTTCACTATTCACAGTGTAGCCCCTTACCACTCAGTTACTCGGGATTCTAGAAAACTCCACAGGCAGTTGAAAACCTAACACAACTTTGATTCAAACTACTTTAGAAATTAAAATATTATTGAAGTTTTAAAAGCGTTTTTATTTAACCCACACGATCCCTGTTGCGGCACCATTTACAATGGTGTTTACCATGCAAGTAATTTGCTTTGTTGGTGTACACACATCAGGTGAAGTGGTTCCATGTCCCTATAGAAGCAACACTACTTCGAAAACACATCCATTAACAAGTGTTTTTGCACTTCGGCGCCAACCCAAGTTGCCTCGGCGGTGATTGAACAATATTACGGGACGACGTGGCGAATTACAGGCGGCGCCATGCTCCTGCGTGGACATGCACCCTGGTTGTTGTTAAGATCGCACATACACTTGCCTACTTAAAAAATATTGTAAGCTTTTAAGAATCTATCTTGTCACCGCGCGATCTCCACGTGCCTGCCACACCTAGAAAGATCAGTTCGATCTCCTTAGTGCTGATGACTACCACCGCCTTACATCAATGCGCCCAGATGCGGGCCTTGGATTGCGCGAGAACCCTCATCCATACGTCTGGCAGTATATAGCTTTTCTAAGCATCATTAAAAGTATAAGCTAAATATATTTTTAACAATCTGTGCACGCCCACACAATCTTATGCCTCAATCTTTGGTAGACTTGAAAACGCTGCTGCACTTAAGCACCATATAGCCCCAGCTGTAATACTTTGCAAGGGACATCCCGGACGCCATAAAGCGTGGTATTGCGCGACTTTTTCAGCAGCTGCATTTATTCGGGAGTTCAATTGCAGTGGGTGGCTCGCACGATCAAGACCACTGCTCTTTCGTGTATATCATACCCATTGATCGGAAGCCTCGCACATCACTAGAGCAAAGGAGGGCACCTGCAAAGAGCCGAAAAAATTGTTCCCCGATCTGTTCGTCGCATGCATTGTGGGAGAACACACCGAGCGGAAAAGTAGCCATGCCATGTTCTTGACCTTCTCAAGTGCCAAGGTGGCCCCACTGAGTAGTGGTACACTCATTAGTGAGATGGACGGATGGTTTGCATTCCCGCCAGGGGCTTTGCCAGCGTTGCAGTTCAGTGGGCTGTCGGCGTTGGGAGTATCCATGAGCGCGACGATTGCTACACATATATAATGCTAGAGGGTCCAACCGGTGTCATTAAGGATGTCCAGGCATACGTAAACTACAGATGCATATGATACGCTACGTTCAAGCAGTTGCTGCCGTACAGTTCGTTTTCGGGAGCTATGCTTCTCAGTTCCTAGCAAGCCCTATTCAGGAATGCTCAGTATTTCGTGTAACAACGTCGAGGCTGTCCCGGAACAGTCCCTGCTAAGCAGAAAGTTTTCGCTGTCCAGGGGACCGGATCCACCATATAACCGAAATCGTGATGCAGATTGTAGACAGGACACAATCCCCGAGAACTTTCCTATTCATCCGTACTGGTTCTAAAGTCCTTATTGGGGTGGAAGCACTGTGTTCAAAGCTGGGCGTTTGGAGACTAAAGCGGATACGCGGGAGAGCAGATAATCTTCAATTTCCATGTGGCTTCATGAAGAAAGAATGCAAAATAGTGAGGGAGCGCTGAGGACTCTGAAGAGTGCTGTTGTGACTAAAGCAATACTAGGCTGTTCTAAACAGAGTCTTGGCATGTTTCGCACTGAGGCAGCAAGAGTTGGGCATTTTAATGCTCAAGCAAATACCTGATAGGGAGATTCTAGCAGTCCACTTACAGCCGCTGTCCACTCATGCAGGTTATTTTCGCTGTGAAGGCCACACACGTACAAATCCTTGTCTACTGCTTTTCCATGTGCAAATCTAGACGTACTTCATTATGCATAGGAGCAAGCCAGCATGCAGGCATACTGCTGCAGCGGTCATCCTTGGTCGGCAACATGTGTACCATACTTTGCAACAAGGCGGGCTGTCATACCCTGCTAAAGTGCAGTCTCGCGCATTTCATTCAAAAAACGGGTTCGTGATTATATGTGATAGCTCGATGTCGCCGATAGTCGGGGAGCGCACCAGACCCACCTAAAATATTTCAACTTTAGTACCCAAAAGTGGTCGCAACATGCGTTGACATCGCAAAGCAAGCAGCCAGAAACGTCTTGAAGCATTGATATCCACGCTAAATTTTGTTCGTGTATCGGATTGTTTGAGCCTGAGGTGGCCAAATAATGGGAAGGCTCATGGGCTTAGAGACCCTTCGTTGTTGAATCAACGCAGTTGACAGTGGCCTTTCAAGGGTTCGATGAACGGGGTTGACATGACAATCGGACGATAAATCGATCATTTTTGCCGTTGTAGACTATCGTACTTTTAGTGGCAATTTTCCAACCATCCTACTAAAGGCGTTGCATGCATGCACTATCTTAGGGCTATGAGAGTCGTGCTCACTCCAAGACGCAATCTTGGATATTTAATCCTCAATGTCTTTATTACACATATTTTTAATACTGTGGAGGCGACTTTGTACACTGGAGCAGAACCCACGAGACATGCCACATGATGCTAGTAACGTAGTATAATTTAATTGTCAAATCCAGTCACTCCAAGGCTAGTGCGACTCCGAAGCTCACACAGCCGTGGCTAATGCCAACATCAAAGCCGTCAAGCCTGGACTGCAGCCTTGTGACCAGCGGGTGGTTTACACTGCCTTAAAGGAGGGAAGCTATTCGCATCAGGCTTTGTTAAGGCGGCGGTTTTGCGTCCAGGCAATACGCTGTGTGGGACACTCGTATTGTGTGCTCTGTCTTTAATATCGTTGTTTACCGGCGGAGAATTTGAGCCTGAAGTTTGAGTGCTCGGCAGCAGCTTGATTGTGGATGAGATGGAGCTACCCATGCACACCAATTCCAATAATGACAAAGGCAACGGCGATTATCACTACCATGTCGATCATGCGCGCCTGTTAGGTATGAGCACTAAACCGTGTAAAACTGGAGTCCATGCGCTACATCATCTACTGTCAGCCATAGCGTGTGGAAGAGTTACACAACAAGACCTCCGTAAAGCCTTCATCGCAAAGAAACGGAGAACAACGGCTTCTAGACCGCACTCCTCAAGTGCAACTCACAGATCAGTGGAAACAAAGTCAAGACGGAGTCCTACATTTCAAGAACTGGAACTTGCTTCAGGGAAAGTTTCCCATGCTTCCAGAATCAGTGAAGCTGAGGAAACATCCTTTGTATACTCATACAGAGAAGAAATTGCCTCTTTCATCCGCTTGGATGGCATCCTGCAGAGGTTTCACCACACTTGCGACAAGTATGGGCGACAGCTATTCCGGGGAAACTCAGCAGGGGAAGTTTTCTGTCGTTCTCTTGAAGCTTATTGCGCACGATGCGCCGTCGAAGATGGCCCACGAATGTATCCTGATATATCTCCAGCTGCGCAGTTAGCTGAACTTATGCTCGACTCCAATGCATCGACGCCACACAGTTGTCATGGTGATTTCGGCGGCGGTGATAGGAGCCAACAACACGCAGGAGGCACGTTTGTTTTTTTGTATGACGAGGCAAAACTATTTGATAGCTTTCGGATACTAAGCATGAAGCCGTCGCATGTGATTCACTTGTGCTTCTGGGCTGCCAGCCGATTACTGCTTAGCCAGCCGCTTCACCGTGCACTGGACGTGTCCTTTTTTCTGCTGTTGCTGGAATCAGTTGCAACAAGTTTGAATCCCAGGCTCAACGACCTGCACTCAGGCGGATGCGTAGCGGAAGTGACTGGCGCATTCACTGGAAGCAAGCTAACTGTAACGGTGGCAGAACGGTTGGCCGCCGCGCAGTATGTGAAGCTGGCGATTGCCATACCCTTTCTAAAATGGTGGAGCTACTTGATTAGCGAGCTTCCCTCTAGTGAGAAACGAAGTGGGGAGAATAAGGTTGGCACCAAAGACGGCAGAGTGCCAAGTAACAAACTTTGCGATCCTGGCAGCTCATTTGGATGCAGAGATAAAAAACGGGCGCTTAGTGTTTTGCGGGGCCGCAATGGGAGACGCTCCCGCGTGGCAGCATGGCAGTCCCTTCTCTCGCTAATTGTTAAAAAGAGTGATGCATCTGATGGAGTCGCTGCGACGCTTCGGGAAAGCGACATGCTGTGTTCCTTGGTCGATTCTTCTTGGAGCAGCGAAGGAGACCTGAAGTGGCACGGCGGCATTTACAGTTTACCCTTGAATTGTTGCGAGTCTGAACAATCAGCGGAAAGTCTTTTGGAGCTGGCTTCTCTCGTGCATGCTAATGAGCACTTGGTTATCCAGTTTGTATTTGTAGACCCAGCGCGTATCCGTCAGGGAATGGAACAGAATGAACAGCTCCCGTGTCCCTTTTCCAGCGACCATCAAGGAAGCAACTCCGCCCCAGCGGCATGTCGTTCAATAGCTGTTGACCATAACATCATTTCATCCTGGCTCTCCTGGGTCTTGCGTCGTCATATGCTCTTGACTGCCAACTCAACTCAATGATGCGGGGTGCTGCTGCATCTCGCAGTTCTTTTGGCGGCCCTAGGGACAACTTGCACGATATCAACACTGGCTGTGCCTGAAGAAGCAGAGGGCTATAGCAACCTGAGTATCATTTGTAAACTTTGCCGTAGGTCTAAAACCGACTTGTGCCTTTCGACCCTGCAACAGCGCAGAGGGGCCATGACAGGATAATCCTGGTAGCACTAGAATCGAGTTCACAACTCGAGTCGTAGCAGGCGTAGTCGCTTCGTTAACTCTTAACAACTGCCTTTCTGGTCTTCCGTATGACTTACTCAAGTTCTTTTTGTGCACGGACGCTGTATCCTTGAGCCCATGTACCAAAGGGCATTTCTATGGTGCCAGTTTGTTTCGATAAAATGCTTAGAGAATGACCACAAAGAAAGAAGAGTTGCTGCCAACTATGAACAGTCATTGGTTGCATTGCGGTTAAGACTTACGGAGATTTTTTTAACAGCATGTGTGTGAAATAGCCAAGTGTGATGCCTCAGCCTAGTGTCCGTATGCGTAAGGCACCTACCATCTCATAGGCTCACCGTTACTAGCTATTATGAGCCTCTGTCCAACACGGAGGGGGGAAAAGGATTTTGTTGTAGATACGAAGTGCCGTAGTCAACGCCTGTAGTTAGAATAACGTTGGGCTTGTCCTCTCCCTCAGCCAAAGGAACGTCGGTTTTTTTTACTGCGAGCCACCGAAGAGAAGAGAAATACTCGCCAAGTACTCCTAACCACATGCCCAGCTCTCCTCGCCTGACTACCCAGCTCGTCCAGGACACTATAGACGTACTAGGGAGCCAGAAACATAGCCATGTGTATGCTACGATAACGAGCTGTGTTTTTCTTAGTCTCTAGTTGATAACAACGAAGCGACCAGTAGCAGCCTCAGTCCATATGTTTTTTGCTGCGGTGCACATATGGGCTAAGCTTGCCAGAGGCCCCCTTGAAGGGCCCTCCAATGAGGGTTTGTAGCTGCAGCAGCAAACCCTTGACCTCAGGGACTTGCTGTCTTGCATGCTGCAAGAAAAACTAATGGTTTGCTGCTGATGCTGCTGCTGTTACTATTGGGTAATGGTACTGGTGGTACTGTTCTTGCCCTTGCTGCTGCTGCTGCTGTTGCTGCATTTGTGTGTCTCGTTTTGGTGTCTCTCATCTCTCAGGAGGCAGCAACAGAGAAACGCTCTACCCGATAGAAGACCCACAAAGTAAGCTGCTACTGCTGCTGTTGCTGCTGCTGTTTCTGCTGAAGCCTTTGCCGCTGCGGCAGCTGCTGCTGTCCTTGACGTTGGTGTTACTCCGGGTTGCTGCTGCTGCTGCTGCTGCGGGAGTTATTCGTGGTGTTGCTGCTGCTGTTGCTGCTGCAATGACCTTTGAAACAGATGCAGCTTTCAGGCGTGCTGCTTGTGCTGTTGCTGCTGCTTGGACAAGAGCAGCACGCCGCGGTCGCTTGCCAAAAGAGCTGCAAGCGCATCAGCAGCACAAGACGCTGCAGGAGCGGTTGCAGCACCAGCAACAAAGGCAAACAAAACTTGACCAAATTCGTTCAAAAGATAGTTAATCGGTTTAAAACAGCAGGAATAGCAGCAGCAGCAGGAGCAGCCACTGCAACAGTAAACCGTTCTCGTCGTCTTTGAAAGGCAACAAGAACGGATTTGCAGGTCGGGCATGTTAGATATGATTGTTTGATATTCATCAGGGTCCCCTAGCAGGCCCCCTTGCCCCTGATATCGGTTGATGCAGAGTTGGGGTTCTCTGAGATCTGCTGCCCATGCTGGGTGTACGTGCACTTGGGAAGGGAGGGGGTTTGCTGCAGTAGCTCTGAGGAAGCTTGCGTGTCGCAGAGGCCCCAGGAGGGCCCCCGCTTAGCTTTGGCTGTTTAGAAAGGGGACGCAAAAGCCCGTGAGGCAGGAACGTCTCTCTGCCTCAGCGGCCCTCCACGCAGCAGAATGTCATCTTTAGAAGCCCCCATAAAGGATCAAGGCACACCAGATGTTTGCTCTGTCTGCTGCCGATAGGAGTACTGTGTGGCAGTAGAGCCTCGCCCCGTCTGCATGTCATTCCTGTATTTTGTTGCAGGCGCTTAAGAGAAGTTTGAGGTGCCGGTGCACATCGCGCAAAATGTTTTTTTTATTCGATTGGGTTATTTACAAAAGTATTTGGGAGTTCTTCGTTTGTTGAAATTAAAGGAGGTATGACAGGCACGAGCAATGCGGCTGGGGCCCCTCGTAACCTCCCAAAACTTCCTGCCTTATAGAAGATCGGATTCGCATGAGCCTCGTCTCCACCAAACTGGAAGATGCGATATGATGGGTTCTTTAAGAGAGCAGTTTCTGGTATACGGGCTTTTCTCCATTGATCTCTTCCCCTTGCTTTACCTCAGCCTATGGGGCAGCTTCAGGCCTATGGCCCTGCTTGTGAGGAGAGTGCTGGGGTCCTGGCCTCCCCTACTCCAGCAGTCAGCAGCTAGCTGTGGCTAGCTAGTCGTGCTTTATCCAATCGTGCCCAATGTGTGAATATACTGTGGACATGGCCCAAGTAAAGGGTCAGTTGTTGCATCTCCATAACACTCAGTGCAACCTGTTATGTTGTAGCACGTCGATGCTCGTGCTGGTCATTCCAGTGTTCGTTTGTTTGTTCGACTCGAATTGTTTTAAGGGGTGCCCTAAGTTAAATTAGTGTGTAGTGGTTGTTATGCCAGTCTCTGCAAGGATCCGTGCCAACCAATCTCATATAATTTGCTCTGCTCGGATGGGTGCTTGCTCATGGTGCACAAGCTAGCTCCAGCACCTTGGCAGCAGCTTCTCAGGGCTTGGCGTTCTGCGAGGAAGTCACTTCAAAGAGACACAGGCCTTGAGGGCAAGATAGTTCCTTTAGAGACGGAACATTCTAAATATGCCTCGTGCTTATTAGCAATTTGGGCCTCTAAACAGATGTTGAAGGGGAGCCTGTACAAACAGGTGTCAACTGGGTTGGTTGCTGCTGGAAAAGTCGGCCACCAGGCTTTCCCTGTGAAAAAGAAAGCCAACTGTTTTTCCTGAATTTAACCAAACAAGAGTTAACAACTTCGTGTTGGTTTTTTAATAAATCGAAACATTTTTTGTTTCTCCGCTTTGTTCCCTGAGCCAGCCTGATCAGTGCATGCCACACTACTGGGTCCTCCGATTGACTAGTTTCGCTCGGTGTGTTTTTCCCTATTTCTTGATGTTGCTTTTCGCTTTCTTTTTTTAATACTTTTTTTAGGTGCCGCTCCACTAGCCCCATGCGTCTCTTTACCCATCGAGACATACGCCACAGTATAGGTGGCTACTGCATCTTTTGCCCTGTCCGTCTTTGCCGTCCTTAGATGCTTATTACAGTAGAATAAGCGGAGAGACGACGTAACTCTCTGGGATTGCATTGTGGGGGCCTGGGCGAGATATGGAGGGGCCCTCCTGGGGCCCCTCCGAGGGGCCCCTGGCAGACATAGAAGGCGGTGCCCCTACGGTCTCCCTACTGCGTTTCGCGGTGCTGGTTTTGATGACGTTGTTTGGTTTGGCTGTTCTGATTCGTTATGCTCTGCTGCTGCAGCAGCAGCACCTCCCTGGCACGCTTTCTTCAGGCGTTGCACAAGCAGCAGCTGCAGCAGCAGCTGCAGCAGTAGAAACATCCAAAGAAAACAAAAAAATTCCGTCGGCTAAAGCCCGCGTGGCGCTCTTTCGTTTCGTTGTAAGGGAAGTGCGTAACAGCCTCCTCCAGCTTGGCCACATCACCACAGCCAGCAGCACCAGCAGCAGCAACAGGAGCAGCAGAAAAAGCTGCAGCAGCAGCAGCAACAGGAGCGGCAGACGGAGCTGCAGCAGCGGCAGCATATGATTATGTTTTGTGTTTGTTTCAGGTAGTCTCTAATTTTGTGCGGAAGTCAATCGTTTGTCTTCAGTGGGTTTTATATTTTGTTTTCTGGAAGGATATCGAAGGACTTGAGGTGTACGTACAGCGCAAACGCATCAACCCAAAAGACGCTGTGCTGTTACAGCAGAAGACCATAGTGTTTATTAGACATGGGTCAGTTTGTGCTGCTGCTGCAACCTTGGTTGCTGTTGCTGCTGCTGCTTTCGCTGTTGCTGCTGGTTTTGCTGCTTGTCCGGTTGCTGTTGTTGTTGCTGTTGCTGCTGCTGTCTGTTGATGTGGTGCCGTTTGTGGTGGTGTTGCGCCTCAGAGAGTCAATGTGGAATTTGTGTTTTAATCGTGGTGTATGTACACCTCAGTTCCCTTTCCGTTTGCTGCTGCTGCTGCTGTGCGAGCTACTGCTGCTGTGGGAGATGGACTCGGTGCTGCTGGATTCCCCTCTCTCCTCCCTGGGAATTGAGCAGGCGCTCTCCATTCGTAAAATTGTTGCTGCTGTCACAGCAGCACCTAACGCAGCAGCAGCACCAACGGCACCTGCCGCAGCAGCAGCTGCTGCTGAGGAGCCAGACGACGTGGAGTCGGTTAGGGGCACGAGGCAGGCTTCTGCTGCTGCTGCAGCACAGCAGCAGCAACAGGAAGCCCCGGATGTGGCAGCAGGTGCAGCACATTTCAGGACAGTAACGCCGCCTAACGAGCTACAGCAGCAGCACCAGCAGCAGCAGCAGCAAAGGGTTCTTTTTGTGACGTCGAACCTCCGGTGAGGCTTTTCCATCGCGCGTCTCTGTGCTTTCTTGTTGCCTACTGCCGCGGGCTGTCCTTTTGTCTGTCTCCTTGTCTGTCTCATTGTTTATCTTTTTTTCCTCTCGTGTCTGCCGAAAGATAGCAGCAGCAGCAGTAGTAGCAGGAGGTGGTTGCAGTTGCTTGTGTGTTTGCCTCAGGAGGGCCTCTTCCACGCTGCTGCTCGCTGCTGGCCCCCGCCTGTCAGAGGCTGGTTGCAGCGCCAAGGTAACCTCAAGCCTGCTTGTAAGTTTCTTTGTCTCTGCGTCTTTGTCCTGTTTTGTCTCTTTCCGCCTGTCTGTCTCTGTCTGTCTCTCCGTCTCTGTTTCTCTATGCCTGTTTCCGTCTCTGTGCCTCATTGTGTCTCCGTCTCTGTGCCTCTCTGTCTGTCTCTGTTTCTGTTTCTATCTCTGTGTTTCCCTGTCTCTGTGTCTCTTTCCGTCTGTCTCTGCCTCTGTGTGTGCTTGCTGTCTCTACGGTTGCATCTTCCTGTCTCGTCCTTTAACACCAATTAGTTGCCAAGCGGAGACAAACAGATAAAACTCTCTGTTTTGCAGGAGACAACGCGAAACCCCGACGGATTTCCTCTGTCTCCTGCTCTGCGTCTTCCTCCTCTGTCTCGTTTAGAGGCGGCAGTTTTGGGGTGTGGGGGCCCGCGCCTTGGGGGCCCCCGGGGCACAGCAGCAGCGGAGGCCATCGACCCTTGCGGCAATAGGGGCCCCCCCAGCAGCTGCAGCAGACTGTGGCAGCGGCTGCTGCTGTTTGCCGAGGAGACAGCAAACTGTCCCTCGGAGACACTCGTTGTCGTCGGGCACAGTTTATGGCTGCGGGCGTTCTTCAGGGCATTTACGCTGGTGAGGCTTTGGGGTTAAGGGATAGTAAAGGAACTATAAAGTGTTTAAATATCTTTTTTTACTACCGTTTAAAAGCTCCCGCAATGCAGCAGCAGCAGAAGCCTCTTGTCTCTCCCACATAGAACGCTGCAGCAGAAGAGCGCCGTGGCTGCTGCTGCTTCAAGTTACAGTAAAGTGTTTCCGTCACCAACGCGGGGCGCGTCTGTCTGTCTTCTCCCGCTGCAGCCTGGGGTCGATCTCCCCGCATGCAAGCAGAAGCTTTCTAACTGTGGGGTTCTCTCCTTCCGCCTCCTTCAGTTACAGGTGACCTTAAGCTCCTAGTCGAGTCAGGCATTGTGCCGTCTCTCGTTGCTGTCTCTCATTGCTGTCTGTCTCCCTTTTCTGTCTCTCTTTGCAATCTCTCTTTGCTGTCTCTCTTTGCTGTCTCTCCTTGCTGTCTCTCCTTGGCTTTCTGCTAGACACTTGCTGGCGCTGTTTAATGAGGATTTGTGCCTTGCCTTGTTTGTTTCTCAGGATGTGGATACGGGATCGGTTGATTTTTGCATAGAGAAGGAATCCGTGCGTCTCCTCCACGGGGCTTTTCTTTAGGCTTCTTCGGGGCGCCTCATTTGCTGCTGCTGCTGCTGCTGCAGTTTGCTGCAGCAGGCCAGAAGAGATGTGCTGCTCCAAAGGCAGCTCCTGCAGTGAGAGTGGGAGAGGGCTGCTGGTGCCTTGCTGTCTCTCTGCTGTCTCCTTTTGCAAAACGGCGGGGAGGCCCGCCCATCGCCTCCCGGCCTTGGGGGCCCAAAGTAGTACTGGCCATTCCGCAGGGGGCCCCGCTGTTAACCACCGACTTTACGCAAACCACATCGTTCAAACGCACGCTTGTGCTGCTTCTGCGGCTGCGGCGCTCCTGCTGCTGCTATTTCTAGGCGAGTCGCTTTCGTGTTCGTTGTAGTCCCTCCTGCAGCAGCCGCAGCTCTTGCTGCACTGTTTCTCTGTCCTGCTGCAGCACTAGCGCAGGGACCCTCACGGCAGCAGCAGCGTGTTGGATTGTCTTTTCCAGCAGCAGCAGCTGTTGCTCTCGCAGCTTCAGCGGCGCATGCCCCATTTGCTGCAGCACGGGGGCCTGCCGCAGCGCATGCACCAGCTGCAGCAGGAGCGAACACTCTGTTGCTGCTGCGTCTGCAGCAGCAACGCAGTTGGCCCCTCCGTAACTTGAGAAGGCCTTCTCGCGGCGACACTTTGATGCATTTTCAGCAGCAGCTGCAGCAGCAGCTGCTGCTGCTGCTGCTGCATCAGCGGCAACTCGCAGCAGCAGCAAGAATGTTTGTGGGAGCATGCCCGCCGCAACTGCAGGGGCCGCGCATTCGGCTGTCCAACGCAGCCGAAGCTGTCTCAGGGATAGCAGCTGCTGTTGCTGCTGCCGTTGCTGCTGTCGCTGCTGCTGCTGCTGTTGCAACAACGGAGAGAGACAGTGCACCGCATGAAGTGTAGAGGCGAGGGAGGGATGCGGGAGGCTCCGGGGCCCCTTTTCTACAAGCTGCTGCAGCAAACTGCTGCATAGCGCTAGCTGCTGCTGTTTCTGCAGTGTACGAGGAGCAGCAGCAGCAGCAGCAGCGAAGAGACGCAACACTGTGCACAGCTGGTCTCCCCGCATGTCGCCAGCAGCAGCAGCAGCGTGTGGCAGCAGCGCAGCTGCAGCAGCTGCTGCTTCTGCATCGGAAAGAAACGTATCAGGTTTGGCTGCTGCTGCTGCTGCTTTTGCGGCCTCTGCTTCTGCTGCTGCTTTTGCTGCCTTTCCTGCTGCTGCTGCTGCCACGGTGAACTCCCCGTCTGCCCCTTCAACTCCAGAGAATTGCTGCCGCCGCTGCTGCTGCATGCGGAGGTAGCAAGACACAAAGAACGCGATATCAGAAACAGCCTGAGGACGCAAGAGAAGCGGCTGCTGCTGCTGCAGTGGGTTAGCAGCAGCAGCAGCAGCAAGGGCGGCGAGTAAGGTGATTCGCGCTACAGGAAGATCCGGGTGCTGCACCGCTGCCAGGGCTTTGCCCGCTGCAGCTAGCCATTCTGCCCGCTGCAGCAGCTCTTGCTGCTCCTGCTGCTGCTGCTGCTCTTCAGGGTCTAGTATGAGCTGCGCTAGGCGGTGGGTGACGTGAACGTACACCACAGCGTCGGCTACCCCAAGGGCAGCGAGAGCCACGAGAGTGGCAGACACTTCTCTTAATGTTGCCGCTGCTGCCTTCCACTGTATTTCTGCCGTTGCCCTCATCAGCAGCGCATCTGCAGCAGCAGCAGATGCAGCAGCAACTCCGCTGCGGCGGGCCAGCAGTAGCGCATGCAGCAGCACAGATAAATCAACAGCTAAAAAGGTGCGGAGACACCGCGGACTGCAGCGGGAAGCGGCAGCAGCAAACAACAGCTCGATCAGTTGCAGCGTTGGCTCCCGTTGCAACAGCAACAGGTCCCACTCATCCCCTTCCGCTTGCCACTGGTGCTGCTGGTGATGGTGCTGCAGGAAAGAGTGAGCCTGAGCAGCAAGAAGGAGACAATGCGTGGCGGTTGCTGCAGCAAGGGTTGGAAAGAAGTAAACAGAATCCACTAAGCACATGCGCAGCAGGCCCTCCGAAGCAGCGCTGCTGCTGGTGGTCAGCAGCAGCAGCTGCTGCTGCTGCAGTTGCTGCTGCAGCTGCTGCACTGCAGCACGGAATTTTCGGAGAAGCTTTGTCCCCAGCTGCATCCTTGGCATGCAGATCTGCTGCAGCTGCTGCTGCTCGCCAGCATCTTGCAGCAACCGAAGCAGTTGTTGCTGCGCTGCAGTTAGAGGCTGCTGCAGCAGCAGCAAACGCGCGAGCCACTGCCGCCGAAGCACCTCCCTCGACCCTGCCAGGGCCTTGCCCCTCCATTTTAGTGTCTCCTCTTCTAATTTGCTGCTGCTTTTGCTGCTGCTGCTGCTCGGTGTGTTGCTCCTGCTACTGCTGCTGCCCTTTGTAAGCCCTCTTCTCCTCGGCTTGCTGCTGCTGCTGCCGCCGCTGGAGTTTATAGCAAGCTCTCGCATGCGGGCACTACGTCGAAAAGGGGGAGGGAAGAGAATGCGCGGAACAGGTGACGTTTCCTCTGGTGTTGTTGCCGCCTTTGCTGGTGGTTGTGGTGGTTGTGATGATGGTGGTGGTCCTTCTGGCTTTGCAGATGCTGCTGGCTGGCTGCTGCTGTTGCAGAGGAATCTGCGTGTTGTGTATGTGCAGCAGCAGCTGCAGCGCAGCAGCAGCGGAGACGCCGTTGCTGCTGCCCTTAGGCTTGAGACCCCCATGCTGGCACCACGCCAGCAGCAGTTTCCTCTACTGCAGCAGCATCTGCTGCTGTTTGCTGCTATGTGCTGCTGTCTGCAGCAGCAGCAGCAGCAGCAGCAGCAGCAGGAAACAGAAAAATCAGTGGTTCAGCAGCAACCCTTAAAGCGGCTCTCTCTGCCTCTTCTCGCTTAACTGCCTTTACTTCCAAACTCTCAAGTTGCAGAAAATTGGTCTTCTCGTGGGGAAACCCGGCCCTTCCTTTGGGGCCCCCGAAAGGGGTCTCTTTGGGGGGCCCCTAGAGCCCTATGCACGACTATTGAACTTTGGCTAGCCACTCATCACCTGCCACTAGCGTCTGTTCTAATGTTTCGTGCTTTTTGATTTTGATTTCTATTTTTCAAGAGACTCTACCAAAGCAGCGGTGTGGCTGTTTGCTGCTGTTCCTCCTGCTGGTGCTCCTGCTGCTGCTGGACTGCATGTGGCTTATTGGAAACCGAAGAGGGACATTCCTGCGGCACTGAAGGAGACAACCTACTTTTGATGTTGTGCAAATTTGCTCTAGCTATTGCAGAAGCATCAAGCACGACAGCCGCAGGGACGGCAGCAGCAGCAGCAGAAGCTCTAGAAACAGCAACAGCAGCAACAGCACCAACAAACACAGCAGCAACAGCACCAACAAACACAGCAGCAACAGCAGCCATCAAAACAGCAGCAACAGCAGCAACAGCAGCAGCGACCCGCCGTGCAGATGGCAGCTGCACAGGCTGCTTCAGGGTCCAGCTCGTTGGCCGGTGGTGCAGCAGCACCGGCAACAGCAAAAGCAGCATCACAATGGGGTCCTGAGGTGTACGTACACCCGGAGGCTGAAATAAAAGGAGTGGTTCGGTTTGGCCGTGCCTGTTTTGTCGGCGCAGCAGCAAAGATCGATGGGGGTAAGGGGGGTATTGAGTTTGGGAGGTGTGTGGTGATCGGTGAGATGGCGAAAATCAGCAACACGTGAGGCCTTTCGTCTTTTTCCTTATTTATCTCCTTCTGGCCGCCACTATCTCCCGGTGTCTGTCTCTCTGTCTCACGCTGTGTCTCATGCTCTGTATGCATCGGTCTGTCTGCCATTGTCTCTACCTAGTAGGTCGCTCTCTCTCCGTCAGCCTGTCTCTGTCTGTCTCCCTCGGTCTTTGTATATCTTTCTGTTTCCTTTCCACCTGTATCTGCTCTCTCTTTCACTCTTTCTGTCTTGCTGTCTCCGTGCCTGCCTGTTTGTCCAGGAGTGCTTCGGTAAGTGTGGGTGTGTCTCTGCCCCTCTTCCCTGGTCTCTGTCTCTTTTTGTCTCTTTCTATCTATTTCTGTCTTTGCATCTTTCTGCCAGTCTCTCTCTGTCTGTTCGTGTGGCATGTCTGTCTCTGTTTCTTCCTGTCTGTTTTTTCCTGTATGTCTCTTCCTGTATGTCTCTTCCTGTCCGTCTCTTTCTCTCTGTCTCTTTCTGTATGTCTCTTTCTGTATGTCTCTTCCTGTCTGTCTCTTCTTGTATGTCTCTTCCTGTATGTCTCTTCCTGTATGTCTCTTCCTGTATGTCTCTTCCTGTATGTCTATTTCTGTCTGTCTATTTCTGTCTGTCTCTTCCTGTATGTCTCTTCCTGAAAATGGTCTTACGCCTTAAACTCGTGAACATTTATTATTAGCAACTGTCTGTTTCTTCCTGTCTGTTTGTTCTTGTCTGTCTCTTCCTCCCTGTCTCTGTCTGTGTCTTTTTCCTATATCTCTTTCTCTCTTTGTTTGTCTGTGTATTCCTCTCTGTCTGTCACCCTAGACCCACATCGTTTTGTGCCTCCTTCGGGTTTCTCAGGATGTCCAGCGGCATGTCGATTGGAAGTTTCTGTCTCTTTGAAGCTGCGTCCTGTGAGGCTCTCATCCCCTCCGCCGCCGCCGCCGCTGCTGCTGCTGCTGTTGTTGTTGTTGCTATTGCTGCAGCAGCTGCTGCTTGTGTGTCTTGTGGTTTTTTCAGCCGTGACGAACGTTAAATCTGTTGGCGCCTTTGTCAGAGTGGGACCGCTCGGTAATTGCTGCAGCTGCTTCTGTTGCTGTTGCTGCTGCAACTCCTGCTGCTGCTGTTGCTGCCGCTAGTGCTGTTGCCGATGTTGTGGTTTGTGCTGCTTTTGTTGTAGCGTCGTTCTGAAGGTCACTTGCTGCTGCTGCTGCTGCTGCTGCTCGGTTGCTGCAACCGCTTGTTGAGAGACGGCTGTTACTGTTGCTGCTGCTGCTCTGCCGCAGCACGCGTATCTGACTGTGAGTCTCTCGGTAGGGGCTGCAGCATTGGTCCGAACTGCGAGGTCACTCCACGGGAGCCCCCCGTGTGTCAGCTAGAGATTGTCTACGGCAAGTCGCAGAGGGCAACTGATCCGGACGCTGTTCAGGTGAGCTCGGATTCCCCTTGGCCCTTGAGGGGCACCTACTGAACCCTGTAGAGGCCCCTAGAGGGTTCAGGAGGGGCCCCGAAGAAGCCTTTTGTTGACTCCATCTGAGGAGCCTCTAGAACAGTCGTAATGGCGTATTCCATAGGGTTCCCTAGGGGAAGAGACTATTTGAAGCCGAGGCCTCTGGCTTTCCTAGTCTCTGTTTTTGTCTTTCTGCTGTTGCGTGTGAATCCCCTTGCAGAGACTGGCGCAGGTGCTGGCCTCGGACCTCCCTCTTTTCCGTCGTTTTATGGGCGGCGCACCAACATAGCGACTCTCCATGCTACAGCGCTGGTGGCCCCCAGTTTATTCTTTCGAGGTATCAAAAGCGGGTGTCTCTGTGGCTGCAGCGGGGCCCCGTTCGAGGGATCTCTGCTGCTGTGCAGAGAGTCACCCCTAGACGAGGTAGGAGGCGTCAAGTGTGAGAAGCAGCAAAGGCCACTTTCTTAGGGGCTTCTTTGCGAGGGACCTTTTGCTGAGGGGCCCATAGCTGGGGAGGGAGAGAGAGCATTGCTGAATTAGCTCGCGTCTCCTTCAGCATTGCTGGGGTCCCTCCGCCTCAGTAGAGGAAAGGGGCCTTTATAGGACACAGCCGCAGTTACCTTGGCTAGAAAGGAGACCGTCCACTTAGTGAGGGCCACGGAGGGCCCTTCTGCTCACGCAACTTCTTAAACCACTAGGGACAATCTACCTCAGGAGCCCCCAAAAGTAGAGGGACTCTCAATGGGGCCCCTAGAGTGTGTCTGGACTTCCGAACGACCTATTGTGTAACGATTTCAACTCTCAACTTTTGCTTTTACTAGAGGAAAAACTTGGGAGGGAGAGTTTGTTTCTTCGTGTTTCCGAGGCCCCCAGACAGAGAGGGGCCTCGCATATGAAACGCCTCAACTCTGGTCTTATGCAAGAGTTGTTGCTGTGCACGTCTGGGGGAGACACTTGGAGTCATCTTAAATCGAACCCTCAGTCTGAGACCTAGCCCGTGGTACACAGCAAGTGCTCAGACATATACACCGTCATCCTGGTCGCTTGTGACTAAGTACAGCTAGCTGTGCTGCCGCTGCTACAAACATTGACACAACATGATTTTTCTTGTGGAGACCGCGTGGGGAGATATTTAAAGTGTATTAGCTGAACGCTTCTAACAATCAGATAGACGAAGAGCACCGAAGACGTGGGACTCTGGTGTGGCCAGGCTGGCACCCTTCTGTGCACCGCTAAAAAAGACAAAAATAAAACAAAATAGCTTTTTTAATTTTAAATCAAACAATTTACTTTAAAACAGACAGGAACATAATTAGCTGGGAGGTGTTTTTCCACTAAGGAGGGCCCCTCTTTCCTCACGAAGCTCAGCAGCTAGAAAAAACCCGTAGTCTCTGCCGGGTGGCCCCCAGCAAAGACGTTTACTAGTATAGGGGTCCTTAACAAAAAGTATGATGCTGTTTTTGAAAAGAAAGGCACATCAAAAGATGTTAAGGTGTACGCATACCCCAGCATGCGCAGAAGAACCAGTGGTCTTTTTGGGGTACTCCGTTGATCTTCTGGGTGTCATATTACTCTTCCATAGCGTTTTTGTTGCTGGTCTCTCTTTTTATTTTTATTTTAAAATAAATGCACAGAGAACAAGCTTATGAGCAACTCCAGATTAACAGGGTGCTACGACCCTGCATGGCTTTCGGTGGCACACTGAGGTGGCCTCCGCCTTCCCACCGTGTGTATGGCCGTAGACAGAAGGGTTTTGGCTTGGAGACTTTGACGTGTTCAGCCATGCGTCCTCTCCTATCGTGACTTGGGTGTTAAGGCTGCTGTCTCTCATGGTCTGTGGGGGCCCACAGAGGAACGCCAAGCGGTTTCTTGCATTCATAGAGCCTGGGAGACCCTCAAGGCTGTTTTAGTTGTTGTAGGAGTCCTACAGCTTTGGAGACCCTTCCCGTAAGGGAGAAAGAGAGGACGCGGAAGCAACAAAAGCAGCAACAACAGAATCAGCCGTAGGAGCAGCAGCACTCCAATGTTTCCTGTCCCTTCAGCTGTCCGAACAATCTCATTGTTGCTTTTGCTTGTTTGGCAAGCGGTCAAGGGCCGCGGAGGGGCCCCGCTTGTACCCAAGGGAGGGACTACTGGTATCTGAGCGTAAGGGGCCCCTTTGCTTAAAAAGGGGGCCCCTGTCTCCTCACTCTGCTTGCCATATCCCCGTGCGCCTTTGCGGGAGTCTCAGAGTGCCCTTGTGTCTCGCTCTTGTTGCATGTGGGATTTCCTGGAGTAGGCGCCCCTTGTCTGTCTGTGTGCCTCTGTATCTCTGTGCCTCTGTCGTGGTGTGGGATATCTGGAAGTGTCTTTATTTCTTTTTCCATCATGCCTCTGCACCTCCCTCCCTCAGTATTTTCTTGGTCTCGCCTCCTTAGGCTGATCCTCGACCTCGTAGCGGTCATGACTCTCTTAGCTTCGATGCTTTACGTGGCCCTTGACGGCAACACGTGGAAAGCCGCGCCCCTTCGGATGATTCCTACTTTTGTAGGCTGGGTCTTATTTGGGGTTAGTTTGCTTGCCAGCGACAAGATCTACCAAGTCTACACAGAATGGCTGAGGGGATGGCCTCGGTAAGCATACGCACCTCTACGTGTGTTTGCGTGGGATTACACAAAATCATTAACGCGATAAACCCTGTCTAATTCTGACATTGTGGCCTCTTACATGCTCTTCAGAAGCGTAGCCCCTAAACTTCCCCTGTGTCTGTCTCTCATCAACCCGTCTAGCCACCTTCAGGCACTTTTTTCTTTCATTCACATTCTGTTGTTGCGGCTGCTGCTACGACTACTGCGGCGAGCATTTTTCGTTTCACTTTTGCTGGCCGTTTTAGCGGGGGAATGTGGGTTGGTCAGAAGACACGGGGAGGCAAAGAATGTGTGTGGTGGAGATGTTGTTATTTCAGGCAGAAACAAAAAGCCAAAACTCCCAATGTAGGACTCTGGCGTTGTTTCCGAAAAAAGACAAGGGGAGAGTTCGCCAACCTCAAGTATCTAACGACCACGGAGACGTTGGCGGCGAGTGAGTGGTTAGGGCTTGAGGCGTATTTACACGCCTAAGCCAGGAGAGAGAGAAGACAGCATTCTCTGCAGCGGTACCAGAGAGCTAGCTGCGGCTGCTCCTGCTGTTGCAGGGTTTAAGTGGGAGGAAGGGAGATACAGTGGAAGACGGTGTTGATACCGACACTAACGCCTTTTTTGCTGCTTTTTTTTCGCTTTTCCTGTTATGGTGGTAGCAGCTGCTGCTGCCGCTTCTGCTCTTGTTGCTGTTGCTGTTGCTGGCTCTGCTTTTGCTGTTGCTGGTTCTGCTATTGCTGTTGGCTCAAGTGGTGCCGGTGCTGCTGCTGCTTCTGGGGGATTCGCAGTTGTTGCTGTTGGTACTAGTGGCGGTATTGTTATTGGGTGTACGTGTTGCTGTTTGTGTGTGGTGTTTAGGGGTGGTGGGGTCGGTGATGCTGCTACATTCGGATGTAAAGAATGGCATTCACCGCCTCTGTTCCCGCCCCTCCTTCCGGTCAGCTACTATCGTCTGGGCCATCGGATTCTCCATTAGCTGGTGCAGCACTTTGGGACAGTGGAGGAGAGAAAGCACCTCAGAAGTAAGGCTTGTTCTGCTTCTTTTGTCCCTCCGTATTTTCGCAAAACGGCCTAGCTTCGTCCTTTGGGCTGTCTCTTCTGCTGAGCATAAGCGGAAGAGGCGGAAACATCCAAGCAGTGCAAAGGAAGAGGACACTTGGGACGGTTTTTTGTATTGTACATGTAGTAGTAATTATATACCCTAAGCTGTGTGTTTGTGCCTACTGGCTTGCTGGGGCCTCCCAGCGCTGGGACTTTCAATTCCTCACCACCTCGGACTATGCGATTCAAGAGATTTTCCTCGCGGCCGCTACCCTCGAGTTTGCGCTCTCCTTTATGCAACAGATGGAGCTGTTGTCCTTTGTCCTGTCTCCTGTTTTTTGGGTGGAAATGACCACTCTCCCGCCTTGCATTGCAATCGTGCATCTCGCCTTTAGCAAAGTCTTAGAGGATTACCGCATCTCGCAGGTGCTGCTCCTCATGGGCTGCCTGAGGTGGCTGAAGTCTTTTGGTGCGCTACTTGCCTATGAAACAAGGCATACTTGGGAAAGCTGTGCCGTAATATCCCGAGTGTGCATACACATCATCACTAACATGTGATTTCATGCACGCCAATCGGCCGCTTCGGTGTGGCTACAGGACTAGCTCTGCCTGGCTGTTAGCGTCTCGTTGTTTCTTCCTGCAGTCTTTGCTCGCTTCGTGAGCAGCAGTGTGGTGTGGGGGAGCAACACAAAGGGTCAGATCGTGCAGCTGATACTGGGGATTTCTTTGTTGCTGCTGACGTTTGCCTCTGCAATGTTCACCGCGGAGTCTGACCATCCATTTCACAGCTCCGTCAGCCCCTCTTATTACGCATTTTTTGGTTTTTGGCGCTATCTGTATTTCGGTGTTGTAACGATGTCCACCGGTGCGCTCCCCCTAAGCACGCGCAAATTGCACGTAAACTGTAGAAGGTCGCCACTTCCTCTGCCGGTTCGATCTCTTTCTCCAGGCGAATTTCATGTTTTCTTGTGTCTTTCTCCAGGCGAATTGCATGTTTTCTTGTGTCCTTATTGCCCCATCTTAGTTGTCGTCTCTCTCTGTCTTCTGCTTCAGTCGGGTACGGGGACATCCATCCCACCACCTGGCTAGGCCAAGGTTTGTGTGTTGTCTTCATTGTGACGTCGTTGGTATGGATCCCGCGGGAGTTTGCGGTCCTTATCGAATCCTTCTGCACCAGAAGCAAAATAGCCGGCTCGCTTCCCCTCAAAATCTTTGGCAGCAGTTTCATTCTGCTCGTCGGAGACACGAGTCCCTCACAGCTCTCAGCTTTTATCCAGGTAGGGGCTCTCGCGTTGTTTTTTTTTCTCCTGTGTACAAGTGTATTTTCCGGCCTTTATATTTATATTTGCATATATACAACTGCACGCCTATCTAAATATATAATATATGTCACCTGGCACCCTCTCACATTTTCTTTGCTTTTGCAGGAGACGAGGTTGCGTTGCGCCACCCCTCCTAAATTGGTAGTGCTGACGCCTGAAACAATTGACGTGTACGCCCAGCAGATTCAAGAAGCGCAGCTAGGGAGGGTGCTTCTTTGCCTCGTCCATGGAGAGGCCGGCATCGGGGGAGTCCCAGGGGATCTACCGCTGGTGCAGCCCAGTCAAGCCAGGCAAGAACCAATTCCCATGGTGTTTTGCAAACCTGCAATACCTAGTGCAGTGTGTCTGCCTATTGATCTGTGTGTGTGTCTCTCCACGCAGAGATGTATACACCGATAGGTGGATGCACGTAACACTTAGAATAATACAATCTACACATGCGGTTGCGGTACATCAGGACTGTACTGTAATCCGTTTCTGTGAATTTTGCATCTCAGGGGAGTGTTCATTTTAAGTCCCTCCGCGTCTTTCAATGTTTTCTCTGAAAGCCAAGTCCTCACTAGGATAATGAGCGTTTTAAAAGAAAACGTTGACCCTACCCGTTGCTGCGTGCAGCTGGGCACGGAGACCTGCGCCAACGCCGTAGCCACTATGGGTGTTACCTCCTACAGTCGGTCTCTGCGTCCCTTTCTTTTTTGTCGTACTGTTACTTTAACCCCAACATCATAGAGACTGAAGTATTTCGAGTTTCTGCTTCTGAGCGCGCCGTGCTGCTTTTTCAGTCCCTATTGCTCTTTTTTGTTATTGCGCTTGTCAGCCATTCTGAGCGATCTGAAGATGGCCCTAATCTCCCGTTCCCTTTCTGACTGTCCGGGCATCATTCCCCTTATAACAAACATATCTTGCAGCAGCTACCCCGACGTTCCTATGGCAATCTTGCGCCACCGCTTCAGCCCCAATATGCTACAACACATTGCTGAATACATTCGAGGGGCAACGCATGCGCTGTACAGCTTTGGCGTGCCTCGTTGCATGCTAGAGCTTGGGTTTGAGGTAGGTATGTTTGGTGATACTGCTTTTGGGGGTTTGCCACCACTACTTTACTTTCCCATTTTTACCCGAGAGGTAGATATTCAAATGTGCAGCATGTTTAGTGAATACAAACTAGCGGCAAGTTTGAAAGAGCTGTACGCAGCTCATGTAGATGCATCGAACAGTATGTGTGTGTCTTCGGGTATACAGGAGGTGGCTATAAATTTGTTTCGCCTGGCGGGCATCATTACTGTTGGAGTGCAGCGGAATCAGTGCAGTTTGGCTGTTAGTCATCAATTTAATTGCCATGGCGTCTACTCGAATGTTGGGAATAGATTCGTACCCTACGTCTGCCGCACTCAGAAACATCCGGAATCTTTGGAGGCGCCCAGTCACTCTAGCCTTACCTCTCCAGACCGACTGGGCTCCACAGAGTTAGACCTAGAAGGGAAGTCTTCATACTGGCTTAACCCTTGCGGAAAGGGTTATATCCTCCGCCCGGGAGATAGGCTTGTTATAATCGCTTTGTCCGTTGCAGTGGCAGAGTGCCTGCAGTATTCCACGCGTTTGCCATGGGTCCAAAGCACCTATGGAGTGAAGAGCCTAGTCTCACGCTTGAGAACCGCAAAAGAGAGAACGCCGTCCTCCTTCTTCAGTCCCGTTTTGTCTTTTAGAAAAGTGTCTGCACGCCCTTCTCTAGGGACGAGACTACCCCACGCCCAATTCAGTTTGCACCCAAGCACAGGAGTCAATGAACGGCCGGACACCAAAGGTTTTGTGCACCAAGATGGGGAGTTCCTCTCTATTTTACACAAAAATCTGGCCGCCGACGGACACACCGCCACATCTGTCGCATTGACACCACCAGAGGAAGTAATGCCAAGAACAGCAGACATGCACATCGATAGTGGGTTTCCCCTTTTTGTGCAATCTATTCCTGCAGTAAAGACAGATTACAGTAACAGCAACGGTAATAAAACGGTTATGATAATGAATAATGGTCCTTTTGCTGCCGCCGCTTCTGCTTCCGTGCAATGACAGAATCGCTGCACTCAAAGACTCAGCAGGGAGACGTCGGTTTTCCTGCGTGCTCTGCCGACCCTGTGGAGGAGCAGCATCCTCTTTCTTTAGGCGTAAGCAATGACTATCTCCCCGGTCCTGAGGACTCTTTTGCTACAGAGTTGCAACGCTGGCCTGATGACATCACTGGAGCCCTCTCGTATGCGCAGACCTGTACACCTAACTCGCAGGCCACCAACGGAATGGCTGTCTCAGAACAAAAAGCAACAGAAAGCACTGCCTTCCGCCATGCACAAGCAGATGCCAATGCCTTTTCGCTCGGCCACGTATTGTCGCATGCCCACTACAAAACGGTGGGTGCTTCACTTCTCGTGACCCCATGCTTTTGTGTCCACGCAGTTTTAAGGATTTTAGGGGTTTTGTGCACCGCCAATCCCCATGAGGCGGCGCAACTTGGGGGCCCTGCATGCAGAAACAACGGCGTCGGGGAACTGATGTGGGGCAGCAAAGTTGTGGACCCTTTCTTTCTAGTTGGGACATGTGTGGCTTCTTGCGCCCTTCTTGCAGGATGAGAAGTCGCCAACACCGGTGCCTTCCAGCGTGGTTTTTACTGAAGCAGAACAACAGGCCAGCAAATACCTCAATGGTAAAGTACAGGCTCATATTCCTCTCTCAGTGCTACATCCAAAACCCTCTATCTCTATGTGAAGAGCTGCAGAAGGCGTCCGCTGCCCTCATGCGGACACATGAGAGCTGCTATTGTTTGCCATGGTTAGGTGAAAGAGATTTATTAGTGCTTATGTGTTTATTTTCTTCATGCCTTCCTGCTTCACCTCTCCGCAGACCTTCCGCTTGAACGAAAAGCCTCTTCTTCCTCGGAGGAATTGTTTGACAAACTGAACCAAGCGGACACAAGCACAGTGAGACTTCCCTGCACCTCAACACCACCGCAAGACACAGAAACGCCCTTTATCAGTTTTTGTGGTGGTGGGCTCCTGAAAATTCTCTTACATCCCATCGGCATATCTGGAGCCTTTTCCTTCGATGGGGAAGATGCAGCGCAATAGCAAAGGCTATACTAAGGATAATCTGCCTAACACATTTGTGTGTTGCTGTTGCTGCGAATGAGCATGCAGCTGTTTGTGTATTCGGCTGCTGAGGCCTATAAGAGAAAATTCGCGGACCCTTCAAAGCCCCTCATTTTGATTTGCGGGTGGCCCAAGTTCTTGAGTCGGCTTCTGAAAAAACTTGCTACTGGAAACGAAAACAATGTCGTGGTGCTTGCTGCGCAGGTGAGCCCATTGTGAACTTTTCGATTTCTGTATTTTCCCCAGGATACAACAGGATACAGGTACAGAGCGCGTCATGGAGGCCTCATCCTCAAACGCATTCGCATTCGATTCTGACAATAACCGAGGAAGAACAACCCGGGTTTTTGTTTTGCGCGTCTGTACACTGGCTCTCGGTTTGTAAATGCTATAGTAGAAACTTTGGATTTTTTCTTTTTGTCCGTTCCGTGCAGACGCCCCCAGCATGGTCGCAACTGAAGCATTTGATGCCATATTCGTCGTTTACCGTCATTATCCATGGCCACCCGCTCAGTGAAGTGGATTTGATGCGGTAAGCGTGTTGCCTCACGCAGCTACCTGATTTACCCATAAACCAGAATAATGCATTGTGCGTTCTAGCTTTGAAAAGGGCACAGTTTTGGGTTCTGGTCATTTGTGGGTGTAGCGCGGGGCTGCTTGAAGCTCGATGCATCTATGTATTCCCGCTGGCCCTCGACGACACCATATACGAACCCACGGCGTCAAAACAAGGGCATAATGACCGTAGTGCCATTCTGGTGTATCTCCAGATGCGCTACTTGCTGGTTCACGTGAGTCTTGCCTTTTTTTGTTTTTGTTTTTTCACATTTGACCACGGCATTTTCTTAATGTCCTAAGCAGCACCCATGTGACACGAAGTTGCTGCTGCGTCTGTTGACTTAACTCAACAGAAAATGGACGTGCTACAATCCGATGCTGCCCACGAGCGTAAGCAGACTGGCTCTTGGGGTGGGGAGGTGGATTCTGCGTCGTCTGTAAGACTTTGTAGCAGCCAGGGCTCCCATCACCGCCGCTTCACAGCGTCACGCCCCTTTCTTCCGCACCCATGGGGCAAGGCTTCACGGCCCTCACCCAAGAGCCAGAACCATCGCCCTTTTTGCATGCGGTTTTGGAGGCGGCATGGGTCGGCATTCCTCCATACAAGCTCGTCCGTCAAGAACAGCAGGGACGGCTCACTCAAGTTCAGGGCTCCATTCCTCTTTAAAAGGTTTGTTAGGGGCGAGCTTCTCATCCTCGAGCTGCAAGACCACGATAACTGGCGCTTTATCAGCGATGCGGAGTGGTGCGTGCCTGAAGTATCTGAGGGTGGGCTGGCGGTTTTCGTAGAGTGTTTGTCAGAAGAAACCAACATGCGGTGTCGCCGCACAGAGCCCATGCAGTTGATGTGTTTCCATGGTCTCACTGACTCATTTTGTGCACTGATGGCTGGGGGTGAAGCTATGTTTTTTTTGTGTCTCTACACATGCGGTGGGGCGGGGTGTCCTTAGGATCGACCGAGACCTGCAGCACGCTCCCTGTTACTCAGCGGCCTCGTACCTCCACTCCACCTCTTTTATGAACGGAAGTCTTTTCTGCGATCGCATGCTTTACAGTGTCATAACTCAAAGCCCCGCTTTGTCAGAGTTTTCCATCTTCCCTTCTTTGCTAATGGAGCTAGTTGGAAATAGCCTCCTTACTTCCGGCGTGAGTATCCTCCAAAAGAAGCCATTTCTACTGTGTAACTGCCAGTCTATCACAAACTCGATCCCGTGCTGGTTAACACTTCAGCGTGCTTCTGCATTTCTCACGAGCTTCGACCTTTTCAGTTTGATAAACTGCCGTTGGTTCGGCTCTTTCGAGTTTTTGTGTCTCTGCAGCCGGGGCTACAACTGCAGAACCTACCGCCTTACGCTTTCAATGACGACGGAACATTCGGGGAATTATTTGAAACAATGCTGCGCCAGGAGAGCAAGATACCCCTAGCATTGTATAGGCAGTGAGGCCCCTTCTGTGTGGCTGGCCCCTCTGGGTGTATATAGACGCTTCATAGCATTATTGGGCACCAGCCAGTCTACTAACCTTTAGTATTCCCCTCCCAGATTGCGTTGATCTGCCTATCCACTGTATGCTGCCTTCACGCTTCCCTCAGAGGTTTAGAGTCTCTGGAGCACTACGTGGTGACCTGCCCGCCTCAGGATTGTCTGTTGAAGCAGACCGACCGAGTGTATGTACTATTTACGGGGATAGAGCAGATATCCCTCACAGCGGACCGCGCGGTTAAGCGCATTAACGCTCACCTCGCAAGAAACCTCCAGTTCAAAGCAAAGGATGTATTTGTGTCAGAGGGTTCACGAACCTGAGCTAACATGCGGTGATCCACTGCGGTGGCCTCTTTAAAACTAAACAAGCCCGCTGCCCAATCGTTTCAATCTGAGTGGGCAGGTGGATTAGAGTTATTCTTGTGGCGTCACCCAGCGATGCTGCAATAGTATGTTCCTAGGGGCTGGAGAGCAAAAATATCTCTACACCCTGCGGCACATCCTTTAGGGCCATTGGCTTCTGAAGAAGTTTTGGCGCAAGCCCATACAGGGTTTAGGAGGGACTGGCTGCCAGGCATGCATCTCACTCCAAGTACTAGGCAGAGTGGCTGTCTCCAAACGTTTAAACACACAGGGAGGCAGCAGCAGCGAGCGACGTGCTGTTGGTGCTGTTGGTAGTCGACTTTGTGCCTTTGCCGACGGGCTGGTTGCGTCAGCTAGTTTTCTTTTCCGCTGCATTAAATCACGCCAGGGGCTCTTATTTTACAGAATTAAAGCTTTGCCGTGGGTGACGCAGAGGATTGTATTTCAAGGACCCCTCTGTCTAAAACCACTGTGCCCTTATTAGAGAGATTTACTACCTGAAAGTAGATGCTGGTGGTTTCAACACCCCACATGAGAACACGCAGACGATCCCCAGGAGTTGTGGGACTCGTAAACCGGCAGGAAACGCTTGATACCGGCGTAGGATCGCCCCCGAGCACCTCTCGGATTATAACTGCAGCACGCAGCAGCTCACGGAGAAGGCACACTATTGATATATCCTATTACTCTCCGGCTCTTTCTTCATGCTGCTGAAAACATCGGGCCAGCGAGCGAGATGGTGCCCTTACTATGAGCAAATCTTCCATAAGTCTGGATGTCTAGGGTGCACTTATCCCCAAGAAATTGGGTTTAGTGTGGGAGCCTTCTTACGGCGAGTCGCGATCCCCAAAGTGCAGAGTCCGTGCAAGATAGGCCGTGAGAAGCCCCCCATCTGCGCAAAGCCTACGTCTACCTGGAGACTCGACGCAATCAGAAAACACAAATACATATTCTTTTTTCCCTGTCCCTCCTTAAATGAGGAAAGCGAGAGGGAAAAAGTTCCTCTAGGGAAAGGGTAGCGGATACCTCACATGCAGGGGGTTATAATCTCCAGATAAACGGTAAATAAGAGCAAGATTAGGCTGCGTAACAATCTCCGCAGTTTTTTCAGGTGGACCAGTTGGAGGTTGGGGGGCTGCTATAGAAGCGTTAGAAGAAGAGGCTCCTCCGAAGTTTCCTGGGGACCCAAAGCAGCACACGCGAACCACCAGGTGGAATGTCGCTGTACGACATACAACATTCCTTCTGTAATGGCGGGGTTTGAAACCAATTAGTTGATAGAGAAAAATGCCTGTCCCACTGCATCGCTGCTGGTGTAGAGACATCGCGTACCGATGCCTCGGATGAAAAGCTGAAAGTCATTAATGCACAATAAATGTCCCTCGCTGAACGTCTCTACACGTAGCGCCACCAGCGCCCCCGACTGCATAGGCAAACAAACACAGGATGCCCTAATGCCCTATTTCGTCAACATATCAATTAGACTGTGGTGTCCATACACCCAATTAGCAATCTTACCTTCTTGTCCAAGACGTCCTTAATCACTGTCCGGCTCGTTACTTTTACATCGGGCTGCACAGGCCGCAAGAGTGTCACTTTGTGCTCCCCGTGCAGCAGCTTCATAGGGTTAAAAGCCGGCAGGCCTGCAGCCAACGATACGCATGACCACCACCTCTTTTTTCTTTTCCCTCGTACGCATAGCAAGGAGAAATTTCTAAACTGAATGGCCCACGTAGTGGTAAAATCTCAAGTGCTGCAGAATTGACAAGTGCGGCAGGTAAGGAGGGCACCCAAGCTTAACTGTGGTTTCGAAAAAGAGCTTTAGTGGTTGTCTTACCAGGGCATTTGTCAAGGCCTTCAAAGATGTCTGTAGGAGGCATGAGAGTTGTGGCGAAGGTGGGAAGCACAGAAAATCCGTGAGAACTTCGCTCATAACAGTAGCGGAGATCTGCCTCGTCCAGAGGGTCCTGCATACGAACAAAACAGACAGTAATGGTGGCATGGCTCTCAGCTTCAGGAATAGGAGAGAAAAGGAAAGTGAAAACACAATAAATAGCTGAGGGGGGAGAATTTGAGAAAAAAAGTACTTGACAAGTCGCAGTCCCCAACGCGTAGAGAATGCAATCGCGTGTTGTTATTTCTCGCTCCTCCTCAGACACCACATATCCTCGACATAACTCAGGAACCACCTGAGAGTCGAATGGCAGTAAAGTATACAAGGCAAGACAGCTACAAAGAAAGCAAGTTACTTGTATGTGTATGCAAGACATGTGGTCACAAAAGAACTCACTTATAAGGGCAGGTCATGCAAAGCAACCCAAGGACAATGCATTCTAGCCGCCTGTTTAATCCTACTGTGGGCCAGGGTCCTCGTTTCTTTAGAGGGCCCCTACCGGCACACTGCCAACCACATACTATAAAAGGAAAAGCACACTATGCGTCGTCTGGAAAGTGGTAGGTATGTTAAGGGTTTGAAATGTTGTTATAAAGGGCAATAAAAGTCAAGAGAGGCAACATTGTAATTCCGATAAAAAGCTCTGGAATTTTAACAATTCTGTCTTGCCGCGTAAGAAATAGATTTATACTTTTGCAAAAATATTGTACATAGGTGTACATTTATTGACGGTGAAGCAGTACCAGGGAAAGTGTTGAGTCTTGCTCACTTTCTCTGGCTTCCTCATGGCGATGGAGGTGACTGTGTTTGGCACACACACGGCTTGACCTTATTCGAAATAGTCCCTAGACTCAAAGCAACAAAAATACACCAAAACAAGAGAATGTAAACAGCAAAAGTTTCATAACTCCGACGCATCTCGGCCGTCTCTCTAACGGAAGCCTATGAGCAGACTTCGAGCCAACATGCTACTCCCAAGTGGCCCGACTACCCGCTTCCCTTAATTGCGTTATTTTCCGGTATACTTATTTTAAAACTTTTAAACCGCTACACGTTTTTTTAAACACAGTTACAGAGTCTAGCTCTATGGTGGAAGCAGCTTCCTTGTGCCCCCCGCAGAACCGACACACAGAGAGAGTTTGGGTCGCAAAGTATGCGACTTCGATTACATACAGTGAACGGTTCTTGCTGACAGTGCAGTAAAACGTATAAATTGTGCCTTAATGGATTTAAGGAGCCAGTTCCAGTCATATACTTGTTATTGAATAAGCTCGCCCCTTCAAGTGACCATGACCCTCTGGAACATGCTAGACAGAGTGTTAGTAGTATACAGATAACACTTTCTGGGTAAGTCCATCTGCCCTTATATATACAAATGATATACGATTGGGCAGCAGTACCAGTTATTCTCCATTCGCCGCAGGCTGCCCCATCCCAGTAATCTCCCCACACCAAGGGTCATAGGCCTGCGGCTAGCCCTTAGGCTGGGCGACATGGCGAGGAGATTCAAGAGAGATTTATGTAAAAGAAACTATTTTAGCAATGTTGTTCAATGGCATCCTAGTTTATTGTGGCCTTCGGCCATGTGAAGCTCTAGCTGTGTACGGGGAAACTACCCTCCTTGATGTTTCTAATGGCATATCCAAGTTTGTTTTGGTCTTGCCCATGCAAAAACTTCCCTGCACAAGGCAAGAGTTGACAAATTACATCATGGCGCGACTCCTAAAATGGAAAACTGCATCCTCCCACGAAGCCAGTTTCTGGAATTATGGGCGGATGCGCGAAATACGCAAGCGTCCTGATACATCAACGCCAAATCAAATCTTTATAGCGGTCCCGTAATCTGATCACAAATGGTGGAGTAGAACGAACAGGCATTTAGTGCAAACATCATGTAATATGATTATTCATAAAATGCATTTACGGAGCGAAAGGCACTGGTGGAGGAATCACCAGTGTGTATGAGAGAATCGTTCCTCATGCATTCACTAGCTGTGACCTTGATGATGGCTGCGCATATGAGTCGTCAAGGGGCTTCCTCGCCTTGAAGAAAAAGCGGCGCCTTACTATCACCTGCACATCGTGTCTGCTGTTCTCTATGAAACGCACAGCCACGCAAAAGAAACAAATGGGAAAGTGATGGCTGAACTGGCTTACAGAAAAACGATAGATAGGTATATGCAAAGCAGAACGCAGCGACGATGCTGGATACCGCCATATCCACCTCATTTGTTTCCTTCAAGGGTCTTCTGGCGATCACCGAAGCCCCTGTGGCTTACGGTGGACCCTCAGGGCGTTTACAAGGCCAATCCCGAACTTTAGGGGATCGTGTCGCGGTGGCGCATCCGATGTAACCCACAACAAAGCATAGTTGGGTGGTCACACGAAAGGCATTAATGGTGTAGCAGTGTGCAGCTACCTCATCCATCTTGCCGAATAATGGCTTGGTGAGCGATGGTACCATGGTGCCAACAGCTGTGGTACTGCACGACTGAATGGCCCAAATCTTTCTTGGTGAGCGAGGGGAAGGCCACTTCTCACTCAATCGTAGGGAACGGCTTCTTGGGGGCCACACCCGCAAGCATCAGACTGTGGTTGCTAAAAGCCTGTAGTCTCCTCAATCTGCATTCCACAAATCCTGATTGAGGACTTGAAGTCGCCTCTGTGTCTGCCCTCAGGAAGTAACCGCATTTGCTGCAAGAAGTAAAGCTAGGTTATTGCGGGAAGAGAGGCTCTGGCGCGCGTAGGGGCTCGACCTTTCGAACCCTTCGGTCATTTACGCCTGGAACCTTTTTCGCTACCCAATGCCTCTGATATGATTTTCCTGATGTTCTTCGATAGAGTAGGCACTTGGAGGATGTGCTTGAGATGGTGGTTCATCATATCTTGTCTGTCCTTCTTCAGGTTGTGCCAACCCAAAAACAGTTTAGCTGCCGTTGCAGCCAGAGGGCTGCCCGCTTCATCGAGCTGCACATGCACAACCGAGCAATCTGTAGTGGACGCTTCGACTGGCAATTACCACACTAAGGCTTCCGTCTTAAACCCCGCATGCCTCTGTGTTTGCAGGCCATAGCAACACGCCTATACCCATGAGGCCACTCACCTTCACGACAGCATCTGCAAGGAGCTTATAGCCCTTCCCGTCTTTCCGATGGAAGTGTACTTCATTAGTCAAGACAAAGTCGAACAACAAAAACCGGACACTGTTTGGTTTTTCAAAGGAAAAGGCAGGATGTTCCTGAAGCTTGTAAATTCTCTCAACTTGGTCAGATATATCTGAGCTTGCTTGGACACTGAACCATCCATTGATCAACCGTTTGTCTCCTACAACATCCCCGAAAGCAGCGTATGTAAGCAGCATCCTTTTACAATGCAAGAAGTAGAACTTAATATCATCCGGCGGTGCAGAATCGTGAGAGAAACACGTTTGTAAGCACTATTGATATTGTAGATCATTTCACGCAGCCAATTTTTAAAATGCAGTTCTTCACAAGAATAATACAGATGATTCTGCGAGATAAAAAGGTGCAAGTGGACTGGTGGATAGAGTAGCGACCCATTAATTAAAAGAATTAGGAAACATGGGTTGGCATACCGTTGGCGTCTTTGTAGAAGCGGTTCAACGCTAGTTCTCTCTCGGGTTGATTCATATTGCTCAGCACCGAGAGCGCAAAATATTTGTCTGTTACGCACTCGGCCTCAGAAAAGTACTTAAAAGCTCTCTGTGCAGCCTCGCGGTCCCGAGGCTCAGACAGATAAACCAACAATTCGTTGCGCAGACTACGCCTTCCGATCCCTTCATGAGTATGGCAATCCGCCCTGGAGGCAATCAGGCGCTCGAAGAGCTCAACCATTTCTTTGTGGAGCCCATCATAAACATCGTTAATCACTGATCTTCTTGCGCGATGCAGAGCATCATAATCCGTAGGCTTGAGTTTTTCAGATAACTGCCTCGTCTTAGGAACCAGCAGGCAGACGGCCTGCACGCACGAAAGCGATGTGTGCACCATAAGGCTCCAGTACAATCTAATTCTGCAAGTGCTGCCCCATGGCTCTACGTTGCCCCGGTTAAGGGTGCACATGTGGAGGTCTTGCCTTTACAGAATAGTCTAGATTTTTGTCAAGCAGAACAACCCTCAGAGCCTGTATGAAATATACAGGCAGGGGAATGAACGGATCGGAGGAGTTCTGGCTGGCTATAACAGCTCGCGATAAAATGAACGAGGTAAAAAAGACATTCGCCGATCGCCACTTGTTGACCGGGTCCGAATCATGAGCCAAAATAAAAGCCCGTTGCTCCGCAGCCAGCCTGTCGTAGAACTTGACGGGGGCACCGAACTCGCGATGCAAGGAGGGTACGCAATCTTGCTGTACATTGTAAAAGAAGAAGGTTTGCTTCTCGCTCGTCAAGTTAATTGTCTGCAAACATCATCCGCAAAAGCAAAGTACAGGCAGTTTTATCCTGGTCAACGACACGGGTTCAGAGTTACATCCACCACAAAGAAGCTATGTCAGATAGCCTGGAAACCACCCCATCACTCATCATTCCACAGGTAAGCTGCATCTGTCAAGATACACGAGATTCCAAGGCCGAGAGGCACAGGATGTGTTTGACGAGCACTGTGTTCCTGCTGTGGGCTGTTGCTGTCACCGTTGTGGGTGGGTCGAGAACATCCTTCTTGTTTTCTTTGCCAATAAGACCGATCTTTATGGGAATCATTAGCGGCAGCTTCGTGGGCTGGTTCTTGGTTGGCGGCACGAACTGAGTCAGCGTGATGGAATAAGCTTTGAAATCGGGCAGGTATTTTGCCTCGTCTACGCGGACTTCAGGCGTACCTGCCTGAAAACCCAACAGCGATGAGCATTTCAAGGAGTCTGTACCTACAAGCCGTCACAACGAAAGTCTAGTAGTCATGTAGCACTAAACAACCGTTTTGCGAGATCACTGCTCCAAAACCGGAAATCTGATGACAGCAATATTCCAAGTCTTCGCCCACTCTTCCTCACCTGAGAGTACCAAAGATCGAACTGGCGTAGCTTCAAGTTACTTGCATCTTCCATCGCTTTTCGAAAGTCTTCAACAGTTACCGTTTTATCTGAATGGCGCTCAAAGTATAAATCCATTCCCTTGCGAAAGACGTCTACTCCCAGCAGATTTTGGTACCTTAGATCAGCACCACATACAGCCCTACGCCCGTTGCAAGGTGGATGCCCATAAAATTGTCTAATGCGTTGCTTGCTCATTGCGAACAGGGTTAAGCAAACGGTGAACAGTGAAGGGAGCTCACGCGCGAACTACTTCGGATGCTTTCCAGTGGACAGCAGGGTTATACAGGTCGTATATGTCATCATAGCTGTCTGGACGAAGAAGCTGAGCCCTTGGGCCGTCATCCAATCGGAAAATCTTTGTAAACATATAACGAATACCGCGAACACGCCGGTCTGCCGGGGAGTACATGGCTGCGGTAAACAAGGACTCTCTAAACTTAGTAAGCCCAGCATTAACGATCAGCTGGAACCAGTCCCTAAGCACCACATATGCAAACGAAGGAAACTAAAGAGTCTGTTGACATGCCGTGATCGGCACACCACTGCGACCTTTGGTAAATACTTGCTGCTCTCGAGTGGCGATGGATGCCGTGAGTTTCGCCGTTCAAACAAAGGGAGTTTAGGCCTAGCTAAGCTGGTACTCCTCTAAGAAGGTCCATCGCACCTTATGGAAACACGAATCCCCGTCCAGTTGCGGAAGTACTCGTGCCCCACCGCCGACATCACATTAAACAGCTCTGCATCTGCAAAGCAGTAACATTCCGTAGGTGGCGTTTCCACTTTTCTTGCTCTCCTTTATTAGCACTGGTTCACAGACATAGGAACGACCAAAGATAAGTACACCAAGACACGATACCTGTACTGGTTTTGGGATCCGCCAACAAGGTATCGCAATCAAAAATGAGAAGGCCCTTGTTTGCCATCTGTCCACCAAAGTTGTCGACGCACACGACGTTCAGTATGTCCAAGTCGTACTCTCGTCCAAAGTTTTCTTCGTCCCACCGCATGCTCTTCTGCAAGCACTGCCGTGCCCAGTCCAGCTTGTCAACATCCTCCGGTTTGCTGAAAAGCTGCAGGGTTACCTGGCGTCCACTCTGCAAGAGCCACAGCGGCGAAGCATCCTAATCGACTATAGGACGGGCCGTGTTTTCCGATACTCAACAAAAACGAATCACTTTCAATACAGCGTTCCTTAGCCTTGGAAAAGCCTGGAAAGGAATAGTTGGGACGCAACGCGCTTGCAAGCTTGCCATCGAGTGGTGCACATCTACATAAATGCGCAACTAAGGAATAAGTCGCAGCTCACTGCCGTCACGAAAGAATCTTTCAACACTCCAAAATTTCCAGCGACAATGCCGAAGAAATGGCTGCCTTTCGGATATGGGTCTTCAAAGGTAGCAAAGTGACGTCCAGGAGAGCAACCCATACGACCGCCTCCCACTCTGTTGCCATTGCTCAACAGCACAGGATATTCTTTTTCATCTGCTTCCAGCCGTACCTGCACACACATGCACACACTCACACACCCACACACAACGAAACAAGTGCATAACCCGTTCTGTGCTGAGAGGGTTTCAACTCCGTTCTTCATCTGTTCGGGTCACACTTTAAATTTGAACCGTGTGACCTTACGTGGTAGTGCGTTAAAATGTCCGGACGGTCGAGGAAATAGGTTATACGCCGAAAACCTCCAGGTTCACACTGGGTAACAAAACTGTTTTGGGCCATAAACAGCCCCTTGCGCCATATGTTGCGAAGGGGATTGATCGTTACATTCATTATTAGCACAAATGGCACGTCTGCCTCCTTCGGCAGTAAGTTATCTGGGATAATTAGTTTGTCGTAGTCCCAAAAGGAATAGCCTATGTGCGGATCTTCCTCCAGTACTTTGCCATCCAGAAGAACCTCCTCCAGAACCAGGTCCTCACCATTAAGCACAAGATGTTGAGGAGATGTCAATGGAAGTCGCCTTATCACTAGCCTAGTCATAACCTGCAGGACCGACAGCGCAAACAAGCAAAGAAGAACACAGCCTTCGAGATGAAAGCTCTTCTTTGAATAAGGCGTATAGACGATTCCCCGTGCATCTCATCAGATCAGTAATAGTTCAGTGCACGCGTATCATTCACCGATCGACCGCAAAAGGAAGAATCCGGGCGGAATGAGAGGCAGAAGCGCAAGAAGCAAAGGTTGGTCGGATGAGACATCATTAGAAGCGCTATTCATACGCCTATTTCAATGTGTGAAAAAGTCACCTTCGTGGCTTCACGATCGAGCTTAAACAACAATCTGATAGAATCGATTGCAAATTCCGATGGTCTATATTCGTCCCGATAAACCGTGTGTGGGTGTTCGTATGAAACTTCCTTTTCTGCTAAGCCTTCCACTTCTCCAGAATCCTCCGCAGCCTCTACAAAAGCAATGAGAGGCAGCAGCTGCTGATAGAGGGGTGAAGGATTCTCCAACGGCGTCGTTGCCACCCTCCCTCGCCACCGGGAATGAGGAGGAGTCGACAGCATCGCAGGTAGCAAGAGTGGAGACCCCCATTGCTTATATACCCCACCAACGACTCCCTTCAGCTCATACGCCTCTGTACAAAAGCATACAGATCTATCTAGCTGCAAAATTTCAATAACAGGCGCAACAGACTTGAATACAGTACGAGTGATGAATCGACGAACAGCTTCGACCACAGTTGCTTAGTCCCCAGGGCTGGTAATTGAAGAAGGAAGTGGAATGGCTATATCCGTTCTATTAATGTCATTCCTTTATTTGTGGGACGTTACCTGGCAGGTAGAACTCGGCTTCGCACATGAGTTGGGGAGACAGTGCGCCGAGTGCTGCCATAGCAGCAACACTAAAGGGATGTATCAGCATGATTCGATTTCTCCATAAATACTCCCCATACTGAACAAAGCCCCTATGGGAGTTCAAGAACTCGATTTACAATGACGAATTCCCATCAGCCCCAGCGAACTATACCCCTGGCAATCGTGCGACGCAAAGGACAGCCACCCTACATTAGCAGTGAGCTTGCCGCCTTCCAAACAGGCATGCCCGCAATGATTAATTCTAAATAAATTTAGATGGAACTTGGGGTTTTACGCCTTTCGTGCTTCCAGTGTCTCGGGACCGTGATTCGTCAAGCTGCCACTTTGCTCTAATATGGCAAGTTCCACCTCATAAGAAAATAACCGTAATGGCGAAGCTTGTTTCCTCTTTTAGCGAATTCAAATTATAAGCTTCTGAGAAGCCAAATATTCAACCTGAGTAAGTGGGGCAGCCGTAGCGTCCTTCTACAGACTACGTCGATAACTGGTCCAAACAATTTCTTTCCGTACATACATGTAACATGTCCCAATTTGTCACGCTTTATCTAGTATGTAAACATGTTGCGCACGACTGCTATCATACTTGGGTCGATATAGCTTGTACTTACTAGGGGATTGTTCTTACTCAAAAGACTTAGATACTAAACTCGCTCATAATAGTGAAGAATACGCGACCCCCGCAAAAATATATCCTCCCTCATTTGGGCCACCCCAGCCTCGGAATGAAAAGCAGTAAAAGAGTGGGCTTAGATGCAGCCAACGTGCAGCTTAAGCATACATCTGTCAAAACAAGCAGAAGGCCTTGGCTACGCTTCCTCACCAACATTGGTACATGACGTCCCCCTCAGTTATCACGTAGGGTAATAGTAGTGGCAATTCTAAGTGATGACAAACAGACAATCATTGCAATATCGAACAGGTACAATAACGTACTACAACCAAGGATGAAGAGACGCTAGAGGAAAGGGAAGAAACCAACATGAGAACAGATCATGATGCTTGTAATGCACGTGCGATAGAAAGCCAATCTTCAGAAGACATCCCGAGGGAACTATACCGTCGAACTTCAGTACGATGATGACTGGATTCCATGTCACAAATGGACTTTTTGCTTTCGCGTCTGTTCTATGTCATCTGTGTAACTAGTGCACACGCAGTGGTATATGCACTCTAGCATTATTTGTTGCAAGATTGGCTTCTACTGTTTTAAACATCTGAATAGTCGCTGAATCGCCTCCTCCATTGAAAGCACATGGAAGGATTCAGGGATTTGGAAGTTATCTCCTGTCCTTTCAGCCCTCACGCTGACCGCAGTTGACAGATGCAGTGGTAGTTACAGTTCCAGAAACCTGCCCTATTTGCTCTTACGAAGGGTGACCCTGGTCCAGAGACGCAAGGCCAAAACTATATGCGTTGGATCTTATCACGCCCAGCGGCAGGAAGCATGTTGTCACAGCCTGATTACCTTCATTGTATTTGTCCTTTTGCAGTGGATGCTTAACAAAACGCATACTGGAGCTACTGACATACAGATGTAAGACGGGTCAAAACTCAGAAATGGAAAACAAAGAGGGCATATCAAAACTAAATAATACAGCAATTACCGACGAAAAAGCTTATTTGCAGACATCACTGCTGGTGCCAATGAACCACTAAACTTGTGACTCAAGTCGGTGATACCAAGCAGCTTCCCGTTTCCCCATGTTAAAACAATGTTAAACACATAAACTGTCACACAGCACTCACTGTATGGTTTAGACGCTCAGCTCTCAGAGACGTTTTCTTGGGAGATCTGGTTCGTTCTTGCAGTCACCAATATCAATCACATGAAGTGCAGCTTATCCAGCAACTTTAATTTCTCAAGACTGTTGACAATGCAACTTTGTATAACGACTAGATAATACAGACGAACTAGCGGAGATGTTTGGGAATCCGAAAAAGTGAAGCAACCTTTCTTTTCAGTCTTTAATGTAACCTTCTGCGTGGGATCTTCTCCTCAGCGGCTTCTAACGCTCCGCTGCTGCCTGTCTTTACCTGCTTCGAACCCCAAAATGTCTAACAGCTTTTCCTGCCAAAAAGCTTCTGGTAGCTGATCCTCAAAAAATCACTGCGGCTCGCGTTTTCCTGGCTTTAAAGGCGTTCAATGGCCAACATCTTCGGCGCCTAACAGTCCTGGTCTCCAGGATATCCGTATCCTCCAGAGTGTCCTCTGCCGCAGTTCACACAACCCTCCGTCTAGTCAAGGTTCTTGGGCAGTTGGCAGGATTTCTAAGTTTCTTTACGAAGCCAATATTAATAGTCCCGTTGGCAGTTCCAGTCTGTTGGTAGATCAACAATGCGAGCTGAGGCATTCACACATGAGCGAACTGCAAATGACCAAGCCAGAGATTTGCGAACTTCTTCAAGTGGTCTCCATCCTGTGCATCTCATGGGGCGTGCGGATCTACCAACACCAGGTCGACAAGCTTTAAAGTTACTCCGGAACACTTCCTATCATAATTTCTTGCTCGTCTTTCCCGCCCTCTTCTCATGCCAATCTTAATGTTCCCCAAACTCTCCCGTGGCTTTCAAAAATGGCTAGCCGCTGACAGCCAGATCCAAAAGGGTGGTCCGAAGGCGCCTCAGTGTACACTTGGGAAGCTGGAGAGACACGAATAGAGGACTGCGTGATATTATTATAAACTTGTTCTGCGTAGGGAAGAACATAAGGCCAAGCCGACGGGTTCTGGTGCGTGTAGAGACGCAAATACTGCACGAAAGTGTGGTTGGTGGGCTCCTTCTGGCTGTTGCCCTCTGGTTGGTTCGCTCTGGTCACTGCACGGCCAATCCTCAAGCTTGCCATAAATGCACGCCAAAAGAAGCCTCCAACTTGTGCCTGTCCGTAATAAAACTTCTACAAGTCCATGGAGCTTCCAGACATCGTTTATAAAGAGTGTCGCCATTCTTTCAACCGTTATTGCACTCAAGCAAGGAAGTAAATGAGCACATTGGATGACTGATCTACGGCATGCTGGCAAAACATCGGACCTCTGGTAGACTCTTTGTAAAACCCATTGTAATATTACTCCAAATTGTTTTTGGAACAAGAAGGCTGTGAAGAAGGCCGGGTTTTGGAGTGTTGCAGTGTTGAAGTTGTTGGCATTCAGGGCAAAAAAGAGCATATTCCTCTTCTACGGCGCGCATTCTGGGCTGCCAGAACTTGATCCGTTCCACGGTAGTATTAGCGGCAAAAGCGCGTTAGCAACAGCAATAACGGCGACATGGTGAATAACCTTTTGTAAGAACGCATGAGGACGTGCCTTTTACGAAGGGAGAGCAGATGTAGCATGCTAATGGGTATGTTCGATATTGCGGTGTTTGTGTGTTTATTTTCAATTCGAATTGTCCTAAATAATGTCCTAACATATCCATGAATGGAAGGTTTAAGCCTATGGATGAGAGGCACTAGCTCAGCTCCTCGAACTGTGTACGAGGATGCGTGGGTGTCAATGGTGAAGCTGGCCTGCACTTTGTTCATATCGTCTTGCCCCTTGGCTGTGCTCCGGTCAGCATGGCTTCAGAGAGCCAAGGCGGAGAAGAAAAGACTTCTTTGTGGCAAACTATTCTTACGCTATTGTTTAGTTTTAGTACGTATTGTCTTAAAGCAAGAGCAGAGGCCTAAGTACGAACGTTACATCACAGGCAACAACACCAAACTGCCAATGCAACGTGCTATACAGAGTATTAGTGATGTGCAGCAAACACCTTAATTATTAGTCCATCTGTGTATTATATACACAGAGTAAGCACGACTGAGTAAAGCATCACTGTAGCGTTCCTTTGAAGGTTTATACGATGTTTCGGCTGTTGCCATTAGAAACCATTACTGCCTTAGGTAAGGTTCATGACGTGTGATATCCACTTATTTAAGAAAAGAACAAACAAAAAACCTCAATTTTAGTAGGTAATCCACCCTTATTTGAGAGTCCGCAGGAGGTTTGCTTTACAAGGAAGGCGATCCACAAGCACCAGACCACTCACTCTACAAGACGTCGCTTTCCCTTTACTCTCCTTGTGTCCTCCATGCAGAAGTATATCTAAACGAATCAGTAGTGCATTGCTGCATTATACATTAGCCGGCGTCTTCGTTACTTTTCCGGCCTTTCTGCACTGACCTCCTCGAGAGAACGAGCAGCGGCCCAAGGGAGAGAGGACCATACAGCCGGCATGCGAGTCTGGAGGGGATCTATGCTGCTTCTCGCGAAACTACGCAGCATTATTTGCCAATGTGGATTACTAGAAGCGTAGAAGGGCAGGGAAGGGGGAGATCTGTGTTGTATTGGCGTAGACTGACTGGTTCCTTAGGGCCCCCAGCAGCTTCGGGTACGCTTTTTCCAGAAAAATGATACCTTTGACCGAGATTCTGAAGTCGTAAACGATTTGTTGTATCTTTTTTACTTCTGCTAACTTTAAGGATTGACGGAAATCTTGAGAAGCAGTGAGGTGTGGCGGTCAACGTCTCGGCCAGTGACACCTCATCACAAATAGCCCCTATTTCCCAGGAAATGACGAATATAGGAAATAGGGGCATATTATTCCAGTTAATTTTTGAAGATTTGATTTTATACAAGACGAGCTTAGCTGTCTACCGCTTTTTCCACTAGGAGGTGTCGAGTGTCTCTTGACGAAGCACCTGTTTTAGAGTTGAAATAATCTCTCCACAGCAGCATAAATAGGCAAAATGGCGGGAAGAACGCTACCCCAGCTTAAACCGAGGGAGTACGAGCCCGGGCTGATAGACGCAGGCGGCCTCCCTGTGCGCGTCAGACACATCTTCGATCGATACCGCCAGTACATGGGAGACTCAATGGGCACCACTTTTGAAGGTTATGTAGCAAGGAGCACAATTCCCCTTAATAGCAGATTTGTGAGACCGTTGCCCCTTGTCTTACTGCACCAGGAGTTCCTTCTGTTGCTCTAGGCAAGCATATGGATTTCTCTTTATATGAGTTCCACATAGGCTGCTAAGGAGGGTCTAAACCAGTGCAGGGTTTTTTGCACAATTTGGGACGCTGCAGGATGGGGCGGAAGCAGCCGAAAGGAGGGGAGTAATGCAACGCCGGATAACCAACCGCTTTGATGCCGCCGCTCACGCTGCAAAGACAGAAGCAGGGGCTGCTGACTACTCCCACACACCACAGAAACCTCATCCCCAAATGGCGTTCTCAGTAACAGGAGATGGGGGCTACGCCATGGACTCTGTGGATATGGATGGAATGCCAGCTGTTGTAGTTGAGGGTGAGCAAACAAGTGACCTTTGCTCTGCCTGTCCTTTATGTCTTCACGAAAAGTCGCCATCGAGTGCTTTTTGCTAGCCGGAGGCGTCTTCGTCAATGCCTCATTTTCAGTTTGTCTCAGAGCTGCAACAAACGTAGGCCTAACTGCTGTTCTTTGTCTCTGCCCTGTCACCCCTACAGAAAGCAAGCCGCTGGTGATAGAGAGCTACACGGGTGTTATTGAGCCTAGAAAAGAACAGGAATTTGCTATGGTGTTGCTCTCGCGTTCTCTCCCAGCAGCCGCTCTAATATTTTATGTCGGTGGGTTCTCCTTCGACCATTTCTTTGCGATCTCCCCGCCTCTACTTGTCTTGTATTTTGCCTTAACGCCTTTTTCAAGCAAAGTGGTTGCTGCCTATTGTCCTACAGACGGGAAAATTCCCTGTAAGGCCTTCCTCGTAGGCAGGACCCTTAGAGCTACCCTCCCGCCACTCAAGCCGGGCAGACACTCTCTCGCCATCAGAGACACAAATGGAGGCGCCCACTTTATCTATATGGGGGGCTTCCCTGGTAACAAGAGCCTCATACAGCAGGCAATAACCCTGCCGCTACTCGCCGTGCCTTACCCCGCCAGCCGCAGACAGCCCAGATTGTGCTACAGCACCAACGGGCAGCGACGTAAGGCAGAAGTGCACAGTGACTCTCTCTGTTACCGAGTGTCCCTCAGTGGATTTCTCTGGTTCCCTCTACTTTTGTTTGTGTTTGAATCCTCCTCATTGTCTGCTGGTGGCTCGTCCTTGTGACCGTCTGTTTGTTGCTTACTGCCCCCTTATATGTGCGTCTTCATCCGTCTCATCCTTTCCCATCTTTATGCATGTCAACATTGTTCCGTACTTCTATTATCTTCTCTCTTTTTTTGCCGCCACACAATCCCCTGGAAATGAAGTCCTTAGAGAATCTTCTTTTTATTTTGTTTAGGGATCGCTGAGACCCCCGACGCTTCCGCAATGCCAAATGGCCCCTACACAGCAGCAGAGCTTGACGCGTTTGTTGCTGCAACCAAACGACAGATGCAGGAGCCCAACGGGACCCTCGTGCCGTTCAGCAAGGTCCCTGGGAGGGACGGATCTGCGGAGAAGGCAAATACGTTCGACGTCAGACTCCGGAAGTGCTTGCAGATGGCATATGGCCAGATGCCTCACAGCCGCTCCTCAGACTGCACGCCTGCCTTTGGTGCGCTTCGTCAGTTTTAGTTACTTTTATTGCGGAGCAAGGATTGCCAGCTTGGAGATAAATCATGGGTGTGTCGGGCTCTCGAGGATGTGCTGCGTTTCCTCTCGTAGTTCCGGATGATCTCTCTGACTGCCGAGTGCCTCTGGCTTTCAAGACCTCTTTGTTCTCCTCCTGCCAACCCTCCACGAGGAATGCCATAGCTTATTTTCATTCTCAAGTGAGGGAGACACTGCTTTTGGGGTGTTTTTGCCAGAAAAAGGGAACAGTGAAGGATGGCTACTTGCCGTTTCGGAGTTGTGTTTGTTGGGGTGTCTCCAGCTGTTTGAGTTCATGCCCTTTGGCGTTGTCTCCGCGCACATTTTCACCAAGTCCCACTTCACCGACAAAATAACAATTTTTGCATTTACGCTGACACCCCCAGACTCCAAAGGTAGGCGAAGTGTTGATCACTACTTTTACCATCTCTGTTGTTAAGTTTAACGAATTTCGCCACGTTAAATAAACTCCAAAGTGTTATCGCGGTTCTCCCTCGTACAAGAGTGCCTGGGAGTGACACCGGATGGAATTTAAGCAAAAAGCATCACTCCTTTCTTGTGCTCTTTCGCAAGAAAGAGACATGAGACAATACGAACTGGATTTCTCTGGCAAGGTTTTCTTGTTGTGTGTTGTCTTTGTTTGTTGCCGCCTTGCCATCGTCTATGCTCAGACCGAACGGTTCCTCCGGGATCGTCTCCCGCTAACGTGGCTTCCCTCGATCGCTTTGAAGTGTCCGAGAGGCTTTGTGCTGACACGCGGCACTGGAAATACACCGACACCTGTGTGCCCAGAAAGAATTCTGAGGCAGAGGCGTATCAGTTCGGCACCTCAAGCGGAGCTCAGTAAGCAGCAGCAACAGAGCTAGAGCGAAACGCTCTACACACGAACACAGCAGGAGTGGGACATTTGTATCCTATCTCTACAGTTATAATAAAGTGTTTGCAGTCAAGCGCATGTTTGACGTGTAGTATTGTTAATTTCTTCTGTTCATGTTATTTTTTCTGCGTGCTTTGCAGATGTCCGGTCCCTCAGTCTCTGCGGCATTCTATGAATCCTTACAAAGACTACCCTGAGGGGCTAGAGATAGCGCCGTTTGTGTATTTATATTTCGAGCCTTGGCCAGAGCAGGAATTGCCAATGCCTCAGCCGAAGGCTCCAACAGAGAAGTTGGAGACGGGCAGCGGCGGCAGCAGTTCTCTTGCGGTGCGCGCCGTCGGGGATAGAAAGCCGAAAACACAATCCGCTGAGTCTTCTGCTGAACAACGGTCAGCCAGTGGCCCTTATTTCTCTGTCACGCTGTGCGTGGGGAAGTACATATTTTCGTCTATTCTCGGGGTGCACATCCGAGTGCTTTCCTCAATATTCAATGACTGGTTGCGAGCGGTGCCGCTCAAGGAACAAGAAGCCGGGAAACTGGTGCGCCTCCGGCTGACAGATGTGGCGCCTATTGCTTCCACACAGCCTGTGGCAGACAGAGCGCTCTGACTGCACGCAGACTTCTTCCTTTTCTCTGCATGCTCGTTGCTTTTCTCTGCCTGCCCAGTGAGTGATGGGTGGCAGCAATGGCGCATCCCGAAGCACACGCCCAGAAAGGCGAGGCTCTTCAGTCAAGGCAGATGCTTTGCGCTCCCCATTCGGAGGAAGCAGCAGACCACGCAGTGATTTGTGGGAGTTTGCAGCAAAAACCCACACTTTGACTCCTTATTCCGTTAAGGCACATTTATAGAGAAATACAGAGGCGGTTCAGCCAGAGTCGACACCGACACATGCCAGCAACAGTCGCTTCTGTCCCCACCCTACATCAAATCTGTCCTGTGGACGTGTTACTTTCGTGGGGTTGCCGGAAAGTCAAGCCAGAAGAGCCAAGAGCCACGGTTAAAACGCACGTGTTTCTTGTGAGGGGAGGGGGTTCTAAGAGGTTGATGAAGTGTTAGTGTCCCTTGTAACCGAAGGATCAGGCTGCAGACCTCTGACTCAGACTGCATATCTCAGACGCTAGGGAGCATCTAAACCTCTTAATTTTCGTGCTGCTCCGAATAAAGCCTAAAAGGATTGGCTGTTACGCAAGGAAAAACAAATTCTCCAAAAAATGTCTTTGACGGCACGCAGCAAGCAGCGTGCCAGTGACGTCGGCAAGAGACCCTCGAAAAAGCCTTCTACCTTAACTAATGCAACCTGACTACGTACCGAGGCGCACTACACGATCGGGTCGCCATTGATACATCCTCCCAATATTCCCTACTAAACCCTAAGATTTTCTGGAACTGCTTGCTACCCGTAGAGTCCTACAAACAGGTGCTGACCGATGCTGCTGTATGCTGTGTGTAGATTAGTTGGTTAAAGTGCTTCAAGACTTGCTGACTAACTAGCTGTCTACAGTGTAGAGACACCGCGGCAGAGACAGCCGCTGTAATTGGTTGTTCGGAACCTTTTAATAAACGGAATCAGTCAAGGGACCTGAAGGGAGCCTCTGCTGCATCCCTCGAAGCAAGCACGCCACTCGTGCTGGCGATGACATCAGTAAAGACCGACACAGTGCCCTCATAGTGGCCTCAATACGGGAAGACACAACCGTATGTACAGCCGAGAGCGAAGCAGACAAGACCCCGGCCAGCTTCTTCCCACAGTATCATACATAAGAGGCAAGCAGAAACCTCAGAAACCCCTCGCAGCGCTAGTCGCTGCGGAACGCTGCCGTGTGTGAGAGAGGCAAGGAAAGTGGTAGCAGTTCAGCGAGCAGAGTGCATGCAGTGCGACTACCAGAAGAAGCCGCCGGATGGCTGTGCACTTGAAGGGGGGGCCCCGTAGCTGGACTGGGGCTGGGCATAAGAGGAGGCCTGGTAAGAGGAAGCAGAGTATCCGCCACCAATAGAGCGTGCTCCTCCCTGATAACCCCTAAGGAAAGATGCGTAGGTCTGGCCTATCTTCTCCTGGGTGCAGGGGATGTTACGGAGGACAGCCTCCTTCGCGCCCTCGACCGCGATCAGGGTGCGAGTGGCTGCTACCTTGGCTCCCTCCATGATGGCCTCCAAAACCAGGCGGCCGCCTCTCAAAAGGAACTCTGCTCCCTGCTTGCCGGCGTCGATGCCCTGGTCAACGTCGCTCTTATCCATCAAGCAGCAACTGGGGCTGGGTGCCTTGCCCTCAGCCAGGCTGCGGCCAAGGTGCTCGACACCCACACGCAGGCAGCAAGCAACCTTCCCCACGATGAAAGTCAACTGCTGAACAAAGCCGTCAAGCTCGCGTGCACTCTCGTGCAGCTTCTGGCAGCATTGGCTCCAGTCTGTGCCGGGGGCAGGGCGGGGGGCTCTCTCTCCCTCTGCAGGCACATCGACGGCGGCAACCGCACCGACGACACCACCAACCAAACCGCTGAAGAAAGTCGGTACTTCTGCCATCTTCTCGGAAAAAGTCGCGCGGACTTGACGGGGCCAAGAGATGTAATATGAACAGATATCTTCTGCCTGCGCTTGGTATATGGTTGTTGAGGTATGTGTGGACAAGAAACAGAGGCCGACGGTTTAAAAGATCTGCTGACTCAAAGACAACGTATCAACACACCGAGGAGGGACCCCCGGACACCACAGACGGGGAGGGAAAAATCATCAGCACACAGGCAAGAGGGGCGTGGCGTGGTGTGCGCTGCTTCGCTGCCCGCGACGGACACGCGCCTAGCTTTCCCAAAAAATATTCAATATATTTGTTGTCTCTTTCTTTTTAAACTATGTTTATTAAAGCTGTTAAAGAAACTAAATATCCGGCATGTCATGCTGCAACCGATACCTCTTTATGCCGTAGTTCTTAGGGGTTATCCGTCGTTGGACAGGAGAACCGTATGGCATAGACGAGACAAACAAGACGAGGGAATTTTGCTTCTTCTTACTTTCTATTTTTCCATCGCCAATTTAAGACTAATTATACACAATTATCATTATTTTAAGGTTTAAAGCGCGCGCCCTGGGATATAAATCTTAACCCCTAAGCAGGCAATCTGGTGTGACACAGGCAGAGGTGGAGCACTCAGGACCCACATAGCACGTAGTGTGTAGATACACCGAAGCAATTACTATATTTGAGCTTACCATGTAAAAGAAACTTGATTACTTTATTAACAGCACTGCACACGTCGTGTCCTGCCTACAAAATTCTGGTGGTGTGTAGGAGTAAGGTATACGTCCTGTCCTGCCACATTCCTTATCTCCTCACATGTTCTCTGTCTTTTAAACTATTTTTCCTGAATGGAAATTTATTTTGTCTTTTCCCGCGGTTACATGCGACCTCGGGGCTTCTCCCTTGCCTTGGCTCTTAGCCTATGCCTCTTAACACAGGTGGTGTGTAGGGGCTGGCTCTTTAAAGTGTTGGCGCGGGGATGCGAGCGGGGGACCCCTGGGCCTCCCTGTTGATTTAAACGGCTACGGCGGGTCTTCTGGTTGGCTTGCGTGGCGGCTGTTGCCGCTCCGGTGTGCAGCGCCAGTGGTGCTGCTAACCTCCAGACCAGAGGTGAAGGTAGGTGAGGGCTGATGCTAAAGCCTGCAGAGGCTTAATTTATTTCTCCCGGCCGTAATCACTAGCTCCTGTTTTGTGGGGCCCAGGACACCCCTCCCTGTTTTCCCTTCGAGCTTCTCACCCCAGCACCGCCTGCCCTATGCCGAAGCCGCATCAATGAGCCGCAGCAGCCCCTCGCTGCGTGGGGCCTCAGGGGGCCCCAGGGTGTTTGCGGGTGACGCTGCTAACCGCGGCAGCGGGCCATCGTCTGCATCGGGGGGACCCCAGCAGAGCACATGGGGGCCCGTTGGGTATTCCCCTCTTCAGGGTGGATGGGGAGGACCCCCAGGGGGCTCTCAATACCCCAGCTGGCAATGCGGCGCTGACCAATGTGGCTGGGGTACTGGACTTCCTGCAGCCCCATCGGGTTCCTCAGGAGGTCTTGGGGCCTCCCAGCTTGCTTATGAGAGCGAGTTGGCCCTCATTCATTTTGTGGTGTATTTGGTGTGCTGCATTGGCTGCGTCTGCATCTACTTAAATTATGTCGTTTTAGAGGCGCACATCTTCGCCCTCTTCTGGGCTGTCGTCTTCTCCATTCCCCTCAGGGCCGTTGTCTCCGCTATTGCTGGCGGACCCACGCAACGCACTGCTGCCCCTGCAGCAGCAACAGCAGCAGCATTAGCAGCAAATGGAAATGCAGCAGCGGCCGGGGCGCAGGAACAGCAGGGACCTCAAGGGAGACACCAGCTACAGCTCACTGTGTGTAGAGCCTCAACTGCTAATCTCAACCCTCCTGTTTTTAAGCTGCAGCAGGAGCAGCAGCAGCAACAACAGCAGCGGCAGCTGGGGCTGCACCACCCATCTTTTCAAGAGAAACACAGAGGCAACGGGGCCCCCTCCACGGCAAGCGAGTCAGGTGGGGGGCCCCAAGCATCACCTAAGGGACCCCTTGGGGCCCCCGAGGCTTCTTCAGCAGCAAAGAGGAGAGCCATCAGGCTCAAGTGGTCCCGAGACATTGCAGCAAAGAAAAAGCCGCCGCAGCAGCAGCAGCAAGATGAGCCTGGGTTGCTGAGCACTGGCAGCAACACCGCTGGAGAGCTTGGAGCAGCAGCAGCAGGGGCAGCAGCACCACAAGCAGCAGCAGCAGGAGAGGATAGATGTATTCAGAGATTCTCCTCTGTTCCCATGATGGTCCCCTGTGACAGCCCAACCCACCGCAGTAAAAAGCGCCGGCAGCGGCAAGACTCGATGGATGAGGCTCAGCCCCCGCCCCTGGGGCCTCCTCATAGCAGCAGCAGCAGCAGCAGCAACAGCAGCAGACGCGGTCGTGTGTTGCGTTGGCATTGGCAGTGCATAGAGGGTTTGTGGCGGTTTGTCGTGGGGTCTCTCTCTGTGCGGCTAGCCAGAGCCTTTGTCTCTTTTTTGCTGCTGCCTCTCTGCGAGCTCGCAGCTCCTCTCCCTGATAGACACGCCAGTAAACCCTGGTTCGGCATGCTGCACAGGTGCTGCTTGCTGCTGCTGCTGCAGCGGCTGTGTCTTGCGTCGCTCTCTTTTCATGAGCTTCTCAGTGCACTCGGGGCACTCTTTATGCTGCTGCTGCTGCTGGAGGTGCTGCTGCTGCCCCTCAAAGGAAGCAGGCTCCACAAGACACCTCTAAAATGGTAAGACAAACGGAGACACTCATAGAGACAGAGACGGAGGCACGCATAGAGGGGAGATACTTGCAGAGACAGAGGCATTCATAGAGACCGAGACAGAGACACTCACAGAGACAGAGACAGACAAGTGAGACACAGAGACGGAAACAGCTAGAAGAAAAATAAAGACGGAGACAAACGGGAGGGCGACACGAAAAGAGCGGCAGAGAGGCACACAGGGAGAGAGGGACAGAAAGAAAGAGACAGAGAGAGGCAGAGAAAGAGACAGGGAGAGAGACAGAGAGAGGGGCAGATGCACAGAGAGACATCCAAACGTTTGTAGAGAGAGGTATAAGAAGAGAGACAGAGAGCGAGAAACGCAGGATAGTTAGTTGGTGCTTCTGTTTCTGGGTGGTTTATCTGCTGCTGCAGATAGGAGTTGTAGTTGCTGTTAATTTCAGTGCTGGGCATGCCATCTCTCTTGCTGTCTCTTTATGCGTTTGTCTCTTTATGTAGCTGTTTCTTTATATATCTGTTTCTGTATCTCTCTGTCTCCTTATTTCTCTGTCTCCTCTCTTTTTGTCTCTTTCTCTCTCAGGCCAGGGAATGTGTTGTCTCTGCGTCCCTCTCTGCTTGTCTCCGCCAGTTCCATGGACATGTACGTAAAGCCACTCATCTCCGTCTCCGTGATTTGTTGTTTTTTCCTGTGCGGCTTGTTGGTGACAGCCTTTTTTTGTTTTAATATTTACAGTGAGATAACGACTTTGTGGGATTTGGCACATTCTGTCTTGGACAAATACGTCCTTAGATCTGCCGCCTTCAGAGACGCATACACCAAACTCTCCGAGCTGCTGCAGCACCAACAAGACGGGTTTGCTGCTGCTGCTGCCGACGGAACAAACCCACACGCAGAAACACCCAATACACTCGCCGGATTTGTTGCTGCTGCTGCTTCTGCTGTACGCGGCACCAGCACCAGCAGCAGCAACAGCAGCAGCAGTGCTGCAATGTTGTTGGGGGGCAGTCTAGGGTGGTACTCGGATTTGTGGCGGGCTATTCAGGAGCTTGCTTCCGCTTCCACTGCAGCAAATGCAGCAGCAGCAGCAGCAGCAGCAGCAGCAGAGCCTGTCTTGCAGGACCTGGCGTGGTCAGCCACCAGCAGCAGACACACAGAGGGCCTCACCCCCGTTCCTTTGGGAGACCCCCTGGTCTCCTCCCCTCTTTCCTCCTTTCCAGGCCTCCTGTCTCCTAAGGATCTTGCAGCTCCAACAAGGACCCAGCAGCAGCAGCAGGGCGAGGAGGGACAGCACTTCATACGTGGCTGGCAGCAGACTTGTCCCCGTCTGGGTTTGTCTCTTTTGGATGCCGAGGAGCTTCGCATCGAGGGCCCCCCGTCTCCCTCGTGTATCCCCGCTGGGGGGTCCCCCACGGGTTCCCAGTCTTGCCAAGGGGAGACTGGCTGGTGGGGCCCCGAGGGGGGCCTCTCAGGCTTCGGGGGGGCCCCCAGGGCTAGCAGCATTGAAGCATTTCGTGTCTTTTTACACGACGAAGCAACCCTCACTTGCATTGACCCCTGGGGGCCCCTACGGAGAGAGGGGCCCCACGGCGAGGAGGTGGTTGTAAGGGTCCCTCTAGGCTTCCAATGGGCTGCCGCCGCAGCACAGGCAGCAAAGCGAGGGTCTGGAGGAAGCAGCAGCAGCAGCAGTTCATTCCTCTCTTTCCTCTTTTCCTCAGAGCTGTGGCGACGCTGGCCAAACACCGCAGAGCTGCTGGCGCATTTGAGAAACGGGAATTTTATGTCGGCCCTGAAAAGGTCTCTTCAGGCGTGGCAAGAAGTCTACTCTCTTACCAGCGAGGCCTGGTGGAGATACTTTTCCCAACACGCACACACGCTCCTTGCTTGGGCCTTCAATAGCGGGTACAACCCACAAACCCTAAACCCTAAACCCTAGTTGTCCAGAGACGCTCATTTAACACAAAGACGCTGGCAGGGATGCACAGCTTCGTATGGCTTGGGGGGGGAGGGTTTGAGGTTTAGGGTTTAGGGTTTTGTTGGGTTTATGTTGCTGTTAGGTTTGGTGCCTGGAGGGTCTTTTGTTTTGTGCTGGCGTTTCTCCTCCGCTTCTTCCTTTCCGCCTTTGACCTTCTCTTCCAGGTACTTAGGGTTTAGGGTTTAGGGTTTAGGGTTTAGGTCAGAACCCCTCAAATCGGAAGCCGAGCAGCAGCAGCAGCAGCAGCATCAGCAGCAGCAGCAGCAGCAGCAGGATGTTGGTTGTCTCCGCTATGTCTGTCTGTGTGATTATTTTTTAGTTTGCTGTATTTGTTGGGGCCCTGTACGCTCTTCTCTGTTCTCCCAAAAGCACGCTTGATTTGCTGGAGGAGGTTCTTTGCGTAGTGGATCCCTCAGCCATTTTGTCTGCCTCTGTCAATGAGAAGATCCGCGCTATTCTCCTCTCCTCTGTCAAAAAAGTCTGGTTTTACAGGTAAACCTTAACTCCTAGAAACCCCAAACCCTAAACCCTCATCCAAGGAAAAACGAACTGATCATGAAGACAGATTGAAGGGGCTTGGTGTCAGGGTTTAGGGTTTAGGGTGTATGTGTGTATGTGCAGCCTTTTCACCTGGTTTATCTTTGAGAGCACGGGCATGCCTGTGGTGTATGTACCGACGGCTGTCTCCTCCCTGCTGGCGTTGCTTCCTCTTTTGCCCCCCGAAACTATTTCTGTCTTGCCGTCTCTCGCTCTTTGGCTGCACAACGATCCCCAAGAGGGGGGCCTTCAAGGGCCCCCTGGGGGAGCTCCCACGGGGGATTGGGGGCAATGGCTTGCTGCGCCACATCGAGTTGCCGCACTCGCCGTGTGCGGCGCGAATGCGTAAGCAACACTAAACCCTAAACCCTAAACATTCATGTACACCTGAAGCGGACACGCTACGTGTTTTATTAAGGCTTTAAAGACATGCAGTAATCTACCGTTACGCTGTATCAACAGCTGGTATGTGCTATAGGGTTAAGGGTTTAGGGTTTAGGGTTTAGAGTTTGCGCTCAGGCTTGTGTGGTGGAACGTAACAACAAGCATCTACAGAGAGATCCCCGATGCAAGCCCTTGGCTTGTGGGCCTCTCCGCTGCCCTTGGGCTCTCCACCCTCGGCCTCAAGGGCATCATCCTCGGTACACGCCAAACCCTAAACCCTAACTCCTAAACTGCCTTACAGCAGGTTGGGGTGTAGTATGTCCATGCGGCTCACTGGGGCTTTCTCGGATTGCTATTTGCTTGGATGACCATCAAGATACTTTAGTTAAACGTTTTAAAAATATTCAATTAAAATTATTTGCTATAAATGGATTTTGCTGTTCATGAATGTTTGTTTTTGCTTCGTTACCTTAGGGTTTAGGGTTATTTGATTTGTTCATTTATTTTTGTTTGTAGTTTTTTGTTAATTTATATTTATATTTATTTTCTTAACTTTATTTATTTATTTATAGCTGACATAAGATTGTCATCTTTCTCTCAGGTCCGGTCTTGGCGACGATGCCTTTGATAGTCGTTTCTGCCGCTTCAAAATTCAATGAGAAACACGTCAGATGCCAAGAGACTCTCGGGCCCCCTGAATACCACCAGCAGCAGGAGCAGCAGGAGCAGGAGCAGCAGCAGGAGCAGGAGCAGCAGCAGCCGCAACAACAGCAGCAAGGGGACCCTGATGTGCCCCCACGCCCTCTATATCCGAAGGACGCTCCGTTTGAGCGAGTGAGGAGCCCCCACAATCGCCAGCATGCGAGGGACCCTTTGAGGCCTCTTCTCCTGTTGTTGTACGCTGTGGGGCTGTCTCCTATTGTCTCCTCTTTTGCTGCTGCTGCCGCTGCTACTTTGTGCTGCAGGCGATGCTGCCCCCTGTCTCTTATGCGGCGACGGGCCCCCAGGGGCCTCCCCCTGCCTTCACTTGGGGGCAGGGGCCCCCCTACAACGGGGTCCCTCATTATCCAGGCTGGGGACCGCCAGCGGCCCCCCAGGAGCCGGGGGCTTTTGCAATAGGCGAGTGGCGGTCTGGCCGCAAGTTCTATGGGGGCCCTTCCCGAGGGGGTCATTTTGACGGGGGCCCCCCTGTGGCAGCAGCAGCACAGCTCAGTACAGCCTGCCCTCCTCAGAGCGAATCCCCATCCCAAGGGCCTCCCCCGTGGGTAAACCAGAGGGTTGGGGGACCCCTCTCTCCTCCTGGTTCGGGGGCTTCCCAGCAACCTGCAATGGCCGTTCAATTCCTTAAGCATGCTGCGGACGCAATCCGCTTGGTTCTGAGGCGCCGCCTCTCCGGGGTGGGGCCTTCGGGGGGCCCCCCACTAGGGGGCCCTCCCCAGTATTCTTGGCCTTCAACGACTCCCCTTTTTGGGACGCCCCAGCAATCGCCGCTGACGATGCAGCAGCTGTGCCTACGAGGGACAGCAGAGGGGCCTCGCAGTGCCTTTTCTACACGCAGAGGGAGGGGGACGGAGACAGTTTCAGAGGAGATTTCTTTGGCTCCTGCAGCAGCTGCAACTGGTGCTGCGTGGGCAGAGGGCCTCAGGGCCCACAAGGGGCCCCCAAACCGCCAGAGTACAGAATGCATACGGCGGGAGTCTCTCCGCAGTGGAAGCCGCCCTCGCTCCTCGTCGGAGCCTTAGAGCCTTTTTTCTTCATTCGATTTTTTCTTCAGAAATTTCAATAAATTTCGCATTTCCACTTTTTTTAGCACATAATAGAGGCAGCGCAGGCCAAGGGGGGCCTCTCAGCTAGATTAGGGGGCCCCTCAGCTAGACTAAGGGACCCCTAGGGATCTCACACGGGATAGAATGGGGCTGGCATGAGAGGCAGAGATGCTCTCACTTGCATGCAATTTAACAGACTTGCTGCTTCCCTTTGAATAGACAAAACCCCGCAGATTCTTAGGGGCCACTCACGGGCAAATGGGGCCCCGAACCCTCGAAGGGCCCCACTAAAAGATCGCGTTTATGAGAGAATGCGGACGGCTAGCCCAACGCCCCTCCCCTCTAAAGGGGCCCCAAGTGGGGGCCCCCGCATCTCCATCTATACGAGAGTGCTACTGGGGAGTGTTTAGGCAGAACGGTGGGGCCCCCGCTAGTGGGTCGACTCTTGGAAAGGCCCTGGGATGCCTAAGGGGGCTCCCGGCCCACACCGAGTGAGGGGCCCCCTAGACGATTCTGTCCCCAGAGGGGCCCCCTGAAATAAAATGCCCTGGCTGCAATAATGAAGGCCCCTTTTAGTAAACAGACGTCTTTTGTAGAGGGTAGGCTGAGGCCTTCAAGGCTAGAGAAGCAAGCTGCTCGAAATGGGGAGAGTAGATGTCCTCAGGGACGAGACCTGCAGCAAGTTTGGGTTTTCCATTCCTTAGCTCAGAATCAAAATCGCGGATATATTCCAAAAAGCTCCTCGCTGCTGCCTCCCCTGCTTCTGGCTGTTTCTTTGAGGCGAGGACAATCGGGGAGTGAAGACGGGGAAGCTCGAGCTGTCTCCTCATCCAGCTCGTCATGCGTGTGGCTAGCTGGGCGTAAAAGCGGTGGTCAGGGTGGGTTTCAAGTCTCTCTTTTATGTCCTTTAGTACTGCTTCTGTCTGCTCCTCCTCCTTAATGCGAGTGTGTTTGTGCTCCTCCAGCATCAGGGCAGAGACGGCAGGGTCGAAGGAGAATGAGGCCAGCTGGCGGAGGGCCTTGTCGAGGACCGCAATGGAATCGAGGGATCGGCGATCCCAGAAGAGTTTCTGCACTTGCGCATTTGCGGCCTCCTCTGTGGACCTCCCAGCCTCATTAAACGGGACTTCTAATGCCAATTTGTGGCTTTTCCCTGTCTTTTTTGCTGGGGCGAGAGCCTCCTTTCTTAGCAGGTGGAGAGACGAACCTAGGAAACGTCCTAAGATTATTTGCACACAAGTTGAGACAGCCAGTCCGCTGACGCTGTTGGTGGGGTGCGGGGGCGCTCCAGGCACACGCGAGAGGCCCCCCTTGAGAAGCTTCCCTCCTTCAGAATCAATAGCGTCTGTCACAATGTACAGAATAGCTCTTATAGAGGAAGGGACTTGCAAGAAGTCAGAGCCAGTGAGACAATCGACAAGAGACTTCAGAGGGGCGTAGACAAGATCCTCAGGGGGGGCCCCCTCCGCCTCCCCCTCCTGCTTCTCCTTGCCCAACGCCAGGGTCACCGCACGCAGTGGGGGACCTATCAACGTAAACATCCATTGACGGTCTTCTTGCTTCAAGAGGTCGCGGGAGTGAAGCACTAAACTGTCAAATAAGGGACCGCACAGAGAAGAAGTCGACAGAAAAAGACCTTCGGGCAGGTGGGCTACCCAATCCAACTCAAACTGCAAACACACCAAGGAGACAGGAGACGCCTCGTGTAGAGGGAGAGCTTGTTTTGTTGTTGTTTGTCATTTTTCTTGTTTGTTGGGATTGGCTTAGCGCACTATAAGAAGGCGTCCTTCCCCTTGTTCTCTGGGGTTTAGGGTTTGCAGTTACTGCTGCCCAGCTCTAACTATATACCCTAAACCCTAAACCCGAAACCCTGAACCCTCACTTGGATAAGGTGCTTAAGGAAGTTCTCCACGTCTTTCATGTAACAGGAGATGGTGCAGACGTTGCGCATCAATTCAGGCAGCCGTTGTTGCTCCGCAGCCTGCAGCAGCAAAAGCCTAAACCCTAAACCCTAAACCTTAAAATTTCCTACCTAGAAAGCTAATGGCTTTAAGGGTTTGCTCTAGAGACGTGTGCGGCTTTAGTTCAACCGGTCTTACGGGTTTAGGGTTTGTAGTTTAGAGGGTTTGGAGTGTACCTTGAGGATTATGCAGAGGGGGTGAAAGTTGAGGTCGGATGCGATGCGCCAGAGTTGTTTAACAAGCTCTTTGGGGAGCGTGTTGAGGGGATCCGTGAGTCCGTCAGTTGGGAACAGATTTTCTGTCTCCTCCCTTTCGCGTTCTTCCAAGGCCTCAAGAATCTGAGGAGGCAATTTGTCCTTGTCCGTCTCCGCCCTCACACACGTCTCCCCTGCACGCAGGAATAACAACAACCCCACCCAAAACCAAGACACATCCTGGTGCAACGCAGCAACCACCAGCAGCTAAACATAAACACCAGCAGCATCACCAGCAGCAACAGGAGCAGCAACAGCTCAACATAAACAGCAGCAGCAGCAGTAGGAGACAGACCTTCTTGTTCTACAATCTCTTGTTGTTTTTCACTGGCAAGGCCTTTCGTGGCCGGCTCGTCTCCAAAGAGCAAAACCCTCGAGAGTGCATCCACACGAGGCCCAGGCGCCACTTCGTCTGCTGTACCCCGCAGAGCCGCCCACTCTGCCGCCGACATGTCACAATCCTCATCTGCAAATAATAAAACAATAAAATAATAAAAAGACAATAAACACCAAAGGCCTCAGAGGCTTGACAAGAGACACACAAGGTAATTCCCATATACACTTTGTGAGACGTAGAGACACGAACAAACACAGAGAGACACCACAAGGAACAAGCACAGAAACAGAGAAACAGAATCTGATAGAAACAGAGAAGGAGAGGCAGATAGAAACAGAGACAGAGACAGACAGAAACAAAGACAGAGACAGACAGAAACAAAGGCACAGACAGACAGAAACAGCAAAACAGAGACAGAGAGAAAAAGAGAAACAAAATAAACGAAAAACAAGAAAAAAACATTAACACTGTAAGTGGTTAGTCTCTAACCTGAATCTCCGTCGTCCGTGTCCCCATCGCTAGATTTGTCTCCAGCATAGGGAGTGTCTTTTGCATCTTTGATGCGCAGCTTGCTCTTGCGGGTCTTGTCAATTCCAGTGAGAAACACACGCAACTGTACATAAACCGCAACCGCACACCTCAACCCTAAACTCTTAATTCCAGCTGAGCACTCTGCTCCCACAAAAGGTACGGTGACAAGCGGAAACACCCTTAGATCCAGTACTTGCACAGCCCACACCCTAAACCCTAAACCCTAAACCCTAAACCCTAAACCCTAAACCCTGACCAAGCTATCTTCCGCAACTTCAGACATCCTGAGTTCGGGGATAGCAAAGGGCGCCGTAGTGACCCGAAAGCTTCCCTCGATGAAGAGCTTCTCTGCCACCCAAGGAGGCAACACCTCAAGACCCACTTCAATACGCATTGTGCCTCCAAACAAATCCGCTGCCTGCCCACATCCACAAACCCTAAACCCTAAACGCTAAACCACCAACCCTAAGCACTACAGAACAAAGGGATCTAAAAAGATGCACGAGCCAGCAGGGACAGGAGGGACCTAAGCCCTAAACCCTAAACCCTCAAAGCGACGCTGCTCTTCCATAGAGATTTCCAGAGGGGAGCAAAAACGTTTCCAGGGTTTAGGGTTTACAAGCAAGTCGTGTCGGTGCTGGTAGGAGACGTAGTCAGAGGGACACAAGGTAAGGCGCAAGTGTGCGAAGAAGGCCTGAAGCACCCAAACCCTAAACCTTAAGCCGTAAACCCTAAACCCTAAACCCTAAACCCTAATATGTGGTGAGCTTCAAGATTGTTGAGACGCTATCGTTGGAACACCAATGATTAGGAAGTGCGTTACAGATGTACGTTTTGAGGTTTAGAGTTTAAAATATAGGGTTTACCTCCATCCACTCTACAATGAGACATTCCGTTAGCAGCTCTCTCTTAACAGCCTGTAGAAAGCCGACTTGCTTTTGTTTCAGGTTCTGCAACTGAGTCATCAGAACCCTAAAAGTCACACCAAAAAATAGGGTTTAGCGTTTAGGGTTAAGGGTTTGGTAGCACCAAACCCAAGACACTTTACGCGGAGGCCGAAACCTCCCTAAACCCTAAACCACCACAGGGGTGTTGAAGTTAGGGTTTTGGGGGTGTTGCCTGTTTTAGGGTTTAGGGTTAAGGGGATGGTGCCTGTTTTGGGGTTTAAGGTTTAGGGTTTGGAGGTCACTTGTTACTGGAGTCAATCTTGCTGTGTACAGACGCGAAGTTTGCGTGCAGGCGAGAGAGGAGGCGGTGGTTCCCGTGGAGATCCTGCATAATCTTCTCTGTCCTCAACTTTAAAGCTTCCTCGCTCTAAACCACAAACCCTGAACCCTAAAGTCTAAACCCTAAACCCTAAACTAAGAGCGAAGCAATACTCAAAAGCTCTGCTTGATGAAGATGCAGCTGGGGTTTCAGCAACCCATGACATAGCCGCCTGCTGTTAGGGTTTAGGGTTTAGGGTTTAGGGTTTACTGGGGATGTGCTCTGCATGCTCATTTTGTAGGCATCCAACGTCGATATCAGCGGGTGCTCCGAAAAGTCTGAAGAATAATGCCAGACCCCAACCCCTAAACCCTAAACCCTAAACCCTAAACAGTTGATGGACGTGTTGTACAAGGTCGTCTTTACTCGCTAAATTCTAAACCCGAAACCCGAAACCCCAAACCCTAAACCCTTAACCCTAAACCCTAGGAAAGCTGCGAACTTACCAGCTGCCGCGTGGCTACCGATGAGGATGCAGTGGGGACAAAGAGACATAAAGCACTGCAGCGCATCCCACAAACCACAAACCCTCAACAGGCTTCTCAACACAAGACGGAGAGTCAACTGCCTTCTGTGGGGACCCAACAAACGAGAAGAGGCACGAGGCAAGGAAACAGGAAGAAGCAGACAAAGAGAGACAGAGACAGAGAAAGACGAAGAGACAGACAGAAACGGACAGGGACAAAGAGAGCCAAACAGAGACAAACAGTGGACGCGGTAGAGACACATACACACAAAAGAAGTAACAGAAAAATAAACAAAGAGACAGATACCGAGAAAGAGACAGATAGACACAGAGAGAAACAGAACCATAGGGGGACTAAACGAATAAAAAGAAATTGTGAGAGACAGGGACAGAGACACAAAGTTAGACAGAGACAGAAACAGGGACACAGACATTAAGCAAGACAAAGAGACAGAAAGAGAGAGAGAGAGACAAAACGGCACAGAGAGAGGAGCAGGGAGAGGCAGAGGCAGGAGGCTCTCACCACCATGCAGACGCAATCGAGCATTTCTGACGGGTGTGTTGGACATTGCCCAAACTGAAAGGGGGACTGAAGACGCAACACAGACAGAGACAGAGAGGCCCTTAGGGGCTGCTGAAGTAGGGGGCCCCTACGGGGTTGTGAAGCAGGGGGCCCCCACGGGATGTTAAAGGGGCCCCTGAAAGTGCTGCTCAGGGAGCTCCTCAAACGGATGCTCAAGTGGCCAGCGGTCTCACAAAGAGACGGAAATGAAGAAAACATGAGACAGAAGAAAAAGAGAAAAGGAGAGACAGAGACAGAGACACATAACAACAATGAGGTGGATGTCTTTAAGGGCAGAGGCCCTTAGGAGAGCTTTCTTTGAGGGCCTACGTGGGTTACAGGCAGCCGCTTGTGCCTGGCGAGGAGGCGCGTGCTGCTGTGGTGAAGCTCGTCGCACTCGTCACACAGATGAGCCCGATCGGCAGGACAGAAGAGAGTGGCTGGCAGCATGTCACAAACTTCACACATCGGCTGAGACACCTCAATTAAAATAGACTGAAAAGCAAACTCTAAAATAAAAGAGGGAAGCACTTGATCATCTTTCTTCACACGATACAACATCCGCGACATCCTGAACAACATACAAACCCTAAACCCTAAACCCTAAAGGAAAAGGAACACGTCAAGGGCTCCTCCTGGGACCAACAACTACTTGATTAGGGTTTAGGGTTTACGGTATGTTGTTCACTTTGTTTCGTTTGTGGCTGGGGAGGCCTCAATCAAAACCAAAGATGTATAGTCGCCTGGAATATCGCGTGTCGCAAAGTCGCCTGCAAACCACAAACCCTAAACCCTAAACCCTTACTCTAAACAACTTTCACGGGCCTTTTGACCCAGCACATATCCTGGGTGCTATTTCACAGGTAACACACCTCAAATTAAACTGTAAACCCTAAACCCTAGACGCACCTTCTGACTCCTGATGCGCCAGCGTACTTCCCGTTGCGAGCTTGCAAAGCAAAACCTTAAAAGTGTTGGTAGGGCAGGCGGAGAAGCATGCTGGGGCCTCCAGGGCCCCCGTGGGGAAAATTTGTTTTTTCCAATCGCAAGAAAAGCGCCTCCCCTTGAGCACCTCGTCAAAAGACTGAGGGGTTTGCATTCGATCGGGGTCTAAGAAGGAGTAGACAATAGCGCCGCGGAGGGCCTGAAGAGAGAAGGCGTTTATAATCAACAAAACAAAAAAAAGTCGGAATAGAAAAAGCTGCAACTAGCGATATTTCAAACGTTTTCTACGGCTGTGTCCCAAGTGCTGAGCCGCACCCGCGCTTGGGCATCGAAGGAAATTTCCGTGACCCTGGAGTTGAGGCTCCAAGCCCTGACGATATGCAAATCTGCAGTGAAGTAGGAAAGCTTCAGCCAATACTCCCATCCTGTTAAAACGTGTATGTCGGTTATCGAACGAATTTCCAGAGGCTGCGGCTCCTCCAGAGCCCGCAGATCCATTTTGGCAGCTTAGGGTTTGCTGCTTGAGGAAAAGATAGGCGAGACGATTTGGGCCCTCGGGGGCCCCTATGTGCACTTCCCCACAATGAGAAAGTCTAGGATAGAAATTAAATGATAGGAAACGATGAATTTTGTGAAGAGGGTTAGACGGGCAGTTCAGAAATGGTGGTCGTGTTGTGTGTAGAACGCAAGGTAGACGGAGGTGAGAGAATTTGCGGCTGAGAAACTAAACCTAAAAAAAAATTATTAACAACACAGAAATATCTTAATACCGGCAATGAAGCAATTTGATGCTGAAATTTTGACAGAAAGAGCAAAACCACCTCTCCAAACTGGGAGAGTTGAGATGCGAAGACAGCAAAGGTTAAAAAGCCAAGTATTTAAAATCGCACAGCAGTAAACAAAGAAATTAAAAGATAAATAAACTCTCTGAAATACTCTAACCAATTACTCTGGCTTGGCTGCCCTTCTCCGATGGTCTACAGATTTGCTGAGGCCTCGCGTCGGCTGCGGTGCTTGTACCAAGGCTTTCTGTCGGCTGCGGTGCTCCTTCAAGTGGGAAGAAAAAAATTCTTTTCCTTTAACCTCAAGTTTAGATTACTAATACTAAAACTAAAATAAAACTTGATTACTTTAATTTGGAAAAGCAGCTAAAATAGGCTTCCGTGAGCTTTTAGCAACCCCACTCCTAGGGCCCCTCTAATGGCCACACCGGGGCCCCTCTAGCATGCTCAACCAGTCCAATACTTGGGGCACTCCCACGGAGTTTCACAAACATTAATATTAATGTCTTTTCTTGGAAAGATATTAACGTACTTTTTCTTCCGAGCTCAAGTGCTACGCTAGATGCAGTGCGCAGCAACTCAATCAAGCGAGAGAAATAAAACAAAATGTGAGGCAAATTAGCAAATGTCTCTCCCCTTCCAACAACAATTAATTATGTACGTATCCTTACCGACGAGTTTTATCCGCCAAAATTCTGTTAGCATCGACGACAACAGAACCGTAATGGCAGTTTCCAATATCTCTAGGAATACTTGACTCTACAGATAAATGAATAAATACTCGTAAGTAGAAATATTTTGAACAAACACATAAATAGGCATATATATGTCCATATAGACTTGTATGGCGTTAAGTCGTGCCTGATAGCAGACACTCATTGCGGCCTAGGCAGCTCCCTGGTGTATACAACAAGACAGAGAGGCGCCCCTTGCCGCCTGAGAGAAACACTTGCTTTAACTGGGGATTTGAATGACTAGTTGGGTGCACAGGCCTCGCGGTGTTGGCCGCAGGGGCTTCCCAAACCCCTGACAAATAAAAATGCTTTACAAGGGAGGAAGAAGAGAACAAAAGATGCAGAAGCACGTCCCCATGACAGATGGAACGCGCCAAGCGGTCGGTACACAACAAATTCTACCGGCAATAGCCATAGTGACTGGCAGCCGAGCTGCTGCATACTTTATTCCCTTTTACTGGCATAGATACATTCTGTATAGTGATAAAAATTAACACCCACTGAAGCAGAGATAAATATGTTTTCTAAGCGTGCAGAGATCTGCCTCTGCATACAAACATGTACAGAAGTGCATTTTGTCGGCCGAGATGTCGCCGAGGAGAAAATCAATACTCATGGGAACGTGCAATTGATAATTGGGACTTGACGGAAGTTTTGGTAAGCTGACTATTCAACGCCTTAGGGGCTTGTTTCCCATCCTCAGTTGTTTCTCTGTCATCGCTGTCGTCACTCGCAGCCTCCATCATCAGCCCCTCTACCATTCTTCTCTTGAGCTGTGCTATTCGCGGCCTCTCCTGCTCGGTTGCTGCCGTTTGTCTCGGACTTGCAATGCGTTTTATGTCGGAGAGATCCTGCGAGCGGCTTGGCCCAAGGTCACTTCTAGGGCTTCGGGCGGGGTCCTTTGACCCCTTGTGCTTTCCCTCCTTCTCATTCTCCTCCTGCTGGTTTTTTAAATAAGCATCGGCAGCTGGCATGCCAGGGGACTTCTCCAGATATTCCCGCAACCTTTCAATAAACTCGTACAAACCGTCAGACCACAAATTCCTGTCGCGATCCACCCGCCTAAAGAACAAATCATGGACGCCTTGGTAATTGTGATAACGCACGTAAAACGTGTTGCGATCGTATTTGTCGGGCAGCACCAAACTTATCGCTAAAAAGGAATAACCGCCTTTCTTCTTGGCTCCCGACTGAACAGACAGACATCCGAAAACACATAGTCTTTAATTGTGTGCGCTTTGGCCACGCTTCTTGAAACTCTACCCTGTCACAGAGAACCCTAAATCCCCACAATGCTGCATGCGGTAGTATAGCCCTTTTAATCCACTGAAACTGAAAGGGTTTCCGCGCTGCGTTTCCCGATCAGAAATGTCTTTCTGTGGGGCCCCATGTGTCACGGGAAAGTCACTTACTAAACATTCCTCTTTGGAGTCCCAGTATTGCCATTCCCATTTTCCGCAGCGTCTTTCTGTGGCTTTGAAGTAAAGAGGAAGCCACGAACCTCCGATGGAGCTCATGAGTTTCAGAGGACCTTCGAGAACTTTGCTAAAAAACCTGAGGCGTTGCAAGTCGCTCATGTTGTTAATATCTATTCGTAGCGGTTCTCCTCTGCCTTCCGCCTCATACTGAGCATGCAGAAGAGCCTGGTGAATCAGAGGCGACAACTGATATACGCCGAGGTTCACGTTTGCAGTGTCTAGACGGTGAAAGGAAAGCTGCACAATCAGTCGCACTCAAAACAATAGTATCCTCCATAACTGCCCTTGTGTAGGAAAGCGACAATTACGTCATGAATCAGACCGCATTCGTTGTTTCTTTTCTAGCCAGATTAATGAATACGAATTTTATTCATTTTATGTTATGAGTATAAGGTGTTTGTTGCGTTCCTGCGACATACAACGACTCTGCAGCAAACTTTTCCTTCGGTCATGATGGTATAGCCCTGCCTCTTTGGAAATCCGACATCAACTAAATCCTGTTTCACTTTTATTTGACACGATCCAACGGGATCTGTCCCAACGACGCCATGGCGAAGAACACGAACCACAATGTATTTCTCACACTGACGCACGTGGAGATTCAATCGTTCCTGAAAACAAAAACAAACGAATTATCTGGGTGTATCTTGAGCTCACTAAAATAATCCATCCATGACCAATACGTCAGTTTCACTTTTCCTAATTGCTAAAAAAAACGGCAAGCTCCCGATGAATTTCTTTCCTTTCTTGCAGGCAGCTTTCCCCAAGAGGCAAACACACAGTCTAGAATAATGAGGCAATCTTCAATCCTATTAATTTTCCTACAACCAACATATCGATGTGCAACGAAACAGTACAGGTTGTCTTTTCAGCATTGTCATGAGATAACGAACCTGCAATTCGACTTTGGTTTTTATTGCCTCTCCTTGAGAAGTTCTGGCGAAGAATCTGCCAGCTTGGAGCTCCACAGAGAATTGCCCGCTTCCCTCGATGTTCATAATATCGTGGACCTCAATTAACAAATCAAATTTGTCATGATCGTGACATCCGAGCTTTCGGAAACAAAGACCAATGAGGTGACACTCAGAAGGATGGGGAATTGATTGGCGATGGCGATACGCACAGAAGCTCCCCAGGCCGCACGCGCAGGTAGCCGCGCAGCATGCAATCGCCGCAGGATCAGGGAGGAACATTTCGGCAGCAGGAGCATCAAGGCAGCTGCTGCTGCAACCCGAAAGGAAAAGAGGAGGAAAAGGTGAAGATATGAGAACTGCGTGTTGCCACTGAAAGGCAATAAAAAGTAAAAGACGCACAGCCCAAGGCACAGAAATGCATCACGCCAAAAATGACCGTGGGAATCTGCCGTTGAGCACCCGTGTGGTTTGCAAGCATTCAAAAAAGATGTTTGTTGGTCGGGTTTCTTATTGTCTGTTTCATATGCCAACTACGCCATGGAAGGAACTGCCAGGCATCCCCGTCCTCCAGCCCAAAGCAGCTGTCAAGCTCGAATTGTTTTGTTCTGTGCTTCTGTCCTCGGAGTTTGACTAGGTTGGCAGCGCCCTAGCAGCGAGGGCCCCCCGATAGCCACAAGGAGAAGCAGATGAAGCCTTTGTTGAGAATTTTTGGAGCTTTAAAAATTCATGTGTATCTACAGTTTAACGTATTTATCATTTGAAACACGACATGGTGTGAGCAGATGGCGATGGGATTGGTGGGCCCTCGTGGCCGAGGCAGCTGATCGGCAGGGAACCCCGAGAAAAGAATAAAGGAGAACAAAACCCCCGACCTCTCGTGTTTATTAAACGTTAATTGAAAATTAAAGATGTTATAATGCACAAATGGAGAAAAGTAAAAACGATTTTTGGCGCCCACCCATAGCTATCGAGCAAGGGCCCTCGCGCTGACCATCGACTGAACCACTTGCACTTCTGTCTCTCCTCAAACTTGTGTCGCTTTAATCTAATAAGTAAAATACTTATTTTTTTATATTTATAAATATAATAATAACAACAACAAATACTAATTGCAGTAGCCGGTATAGCCGCATATCTGCTAGTGTCATATCGCTAGGTCCATTGGAGTGGTTGGAGGTCCACCCATCTCGGACGCATCTGACTCTCCATACACCTCAGTTCATTTGCCCAGTTTTTTTTAAAAAGTACCTCTGTACACACAGCACGGTATACCTAAGCTTGCCCCTTTGCCTTCTCCTTTGTGGGGTCAGTTCAATGGGTGTTATCCTTAGCAGCTCCATCGTACTCCTGCGGTGAATTTGCTGCTCCAAAAAATAAACGACAATCTACGCATCCATCTTGGTATTTAAATAAGTGTTTACCTGAAACGGTATTTGACGTGCGGGAGACGGGATGTAGGAAGGATGTTATCTCTGCACGACCTTATAAGCTTGAGCTGCTTTCCCTGTGCATCGATTCTCTTTTGCAAGTTGACACAAAACTTTCAAAGCCCCAAAACGTCCGCTAAGCCTCACGGATTCTACAGGCGATTTGTAGATAAAAAAGCGAACTCGAGTGACCTCCGCACAGACCAAGGGCGTCGGCGTGTTTTGTTTATACAGAGCGAGTTGGCTACCCAGCAGCTAGCCTGGAGGCTACTCTTTCTCCCCACAGTCTACAACATTTCTGAGAAGTGTCTCATTTTTAAGGCAAAACAAAAATCTTGCTCGTTTTGCCTTAAGGAAGCAATAATTTCCAGCAAGACTCTTGAGTTCGTGGAAAGACGGCGAAGATACGTCTTTGCGGTCTTCGCCGCTTCTGTTATTTGCAAGCATTGCAGTCACAGCTATTGGCAGAAAACAGATGCAGCAGCTGCAGCAGCAAAAGCAGCAAAGTGTTTCCTATGCTGAGCGAAAGGAATAGGCAGCTTCGTGTTGTTCATAGAGAGGCAGCACAGCAGCACGAGCGATGCACCAAGCATTATAATTAAATAAATTAAAAAGGTTTTGTTAGAAATTCTGTTTGCTGCTCGTTGTTTCATCACACAGTTGCTGCAGTTTGTTGCCTTAGTGGAGTAAACGATTTCACTATAGCAGACAGACGAATACAGCAAGAGGCCCCTCAGCCCGAATTGTCCCAAAGCAAATGCTTCCTAATTGGCGTTTTAAAGCAGACGCATACAATCCAAGTTTTCCCTCTTAGCCGCAGAGCGAATTTGCACAAACATCGCAGCTGACGTCTTCAGCGTTGAGAAAGTTTATTGCCTTGCTCCTCACAGGGCTTGAAAGATCAGTGGCAACAACCGGCAAGCTGCAGTAAAAAGAAACAAAATTTAAAGAGGCTGCAGCTGCCCCTAGGAAGCCTTTCCGCTCTGGGGTTACTTGTTTGTAGAGCATTACGGATAGGCAAAGAAAAACACACATTTGATAGGTTTCTTTTAGAACGTTCAAAGGGGATTAACTTGCACGTTTCTTTATTTAATTTATTTTGTTGTATTTACTTTTAATTACAGAATTTTTTTGGGTATTTTTGTTGACTTGTGGGCCAACCAGAGACTGCCGCTGAAGTTTCTTAGCTCTTCCTCCTTGCCGTAGTAGAACGTTCTTGAAGCGTTTTCTCTGCCCTTCTTGTAAAATTAATTAATTTCTATTTAAATTAATTTTTAAAAACATTTTGTATTGTATAGAAGAAGAAGTGGAGATAGACGATAGGTCTGGTGACCTGAGGGAGAGTCACATTCAGCCCCCCGTCTCCTGAGCGCCCTTAGAGCCGCTATAACCAACACTAATCATCCATCTGTTCTTTTATAGAGTTTTGTTCTTGCTTTTTAAAGTTATAATTTAAGAGAAAAAGTCTTTTTTCATTTTTCTTATCCTCTAAGGAACCCCAACCTCGGCCTCCGGCGAGCTTGCCGGCTCTGGGCTGTGGTCTCAGAGAACCCTTTGTTCACTTTCTTCTTTTAAAGAAAGATATTTTTGTTTAACTTAATTTAACTAATTTTTAATACTTTGAAAATGCGTGTTGTTGTACTCAAGACGCTGGCAAGCATCGTTCTCGCCCTTGGCGCATCCTGCCTTGGAGCAAAGCAAACAGCACTGTCACAACATACACCTGAAGATACACCTGAAAGTACAAATGCAAGCTTTTTTTTTGACGATTCCTCGTTTGTGTTTTCTTCCCCCCCAAATTCTGCAGAGGAAAGTGAGGCACCTGTGGTGGCCTCCCCCTCACAGACTGTAGAGGAGATTATGAGGGAGCCTGAGCAGCTGCAGCTGCCCCTGCTGAGGCCCAAGCAGCGCGAGGAGCAGCCAAAAAAAAAGCCGGAGGAGCAGCCAAAGGAGCAGCCAAAGGAACAGCCGAAGGAGCAGCCAAAGGAACAGCCAAAGGAACAGCCAAAGGAGCAGCCGGAGGCGCAGCAGCAGGGGCAGCTGCTGCTTGCTGCCCTTCAATTTGAAACCTTATTCCAGCACATGTCGGCAATGCAGAAGAGGTTTTTCCAGGCCATTCTCCCTGAGTCGTGGGCTGTGCCAAAATTCGTGCCCTCTATGAATGCTGAGTTCGAGCAAGTGATGGCTTTTCTCAAGCAAATTTTGGAAACTTCGGGAGCCGCGTCTCTCCCCGCTGCTCTCGTAGAGCTTGCTGAGTCTGATGGGGCGCCTGCGCTGCTTGAGGGATCGTCGCCCGTCATTCCTCTGTCTTTTGCTCATCTCCTGTTTGCCTCTGTGAGTGGCCAAAAGGAAGAGCGCAAAGACCCCATCGCGACTCTTTCTTACTTCGTCCCAAATTTGGACACCTCAGACTTGAAGAAAATTTCAAAGTTGTTTAGCATCCCCTCGGACTTGGAGTTTCCGGTGTCTCCGGAGAGCATGACTCTTTTCCTGCCTGTTTTGGTCCGCAACATTTCCTCGTTACCCCCCCCCCCCCCTCTGCCCGCCACAGGACTGCAAGACATTAAAGCCAACATCGAGGACATTCTCATCCCGGTAGTTGGCCATGAGGGAGAGCTTCTCTTCGCCAATGCCACTTCCGTCTTCCAGGGCCTCCAGCTGCCTGAGCAATTGACTCTCCAGCCTCTCGGCCTCTTCTCCACCCTCGAGGCAAGTCTAACCCCTACGACTAAACACAGACAAATACAGAGCCACAAACTATTAAACCTTAAAGGGAACGAGAAGACCCACTGAGTCTTTGCATCGAGCTGAGAAAGATCCCTTGCCTTCTTTAATAAAAATAAACTTTTCTAGTTCTTCTGGTTTTGCAGTTGACAGACATTAACAGTCTCTGGTCTGCCGTGAAGACGCCCGTGCTAAGCAAGTTGTCGCTTCTGGGTTCAGAGGCCCCTGCCCTCTTTGGGCCTGTGATGACTCTGGCGTCTCTGCCCCGCATAGCTCTGTCTCTCAACGGAGAAAAGCAGGCGCTGCATGGAGACAACCAGCTGGCGAAGATCGTGGGAGACGTCTCCTCCAGACTCAGAAAGCAGCTCAGGAGCTTCAGCGACCTCACTGTTCTAGACGCTCTCCCCGCAAGCACGCAGGCACTCATGCGGGAGCCGCTCGAAGAGTTCTTGAACCTGAAGTTTCTCAACTACGGCATTCCTGTTGTTGGTGAGAAGGACTCACGGAGACCAAGACAAAACACTGATCCTGCTTCTTTCTCGGTCTCTCCTTCCTTTACCCGTTAACCCTCCCTTCTCTCTCTCTCTGTCTCTCTCTGTCTCCTCGTGTGTCTGTGTGTGTCTCCCTCGCTGTCTCCCTGTCTCTCTCTCCCGCTTTCTGCATCGTTTTAAAATGCTTAAATGATTTTGTTCATTTTCGGCTTCTTAGGTGTACCCCGCGATTTGGCCCCTGCGATATTTTCTTCTCTCAAATCCTTCAGCCTCTGCGGCGAAGAGGATTGTCCGCTTGGCCTGCCCCTCCCCTCCTTCCCCGAATTTCTGGTGTCTCCGGAGACAGCCATTTCCAAGCTGCAAGAGAGAGTCAAGCGTCTCTCTGGCGAGCTTCAGGACGCAGTGCTCGAGCTAAACCACAAAATCAACACCTTCCTGCCTGAGGGTCTAGGTGCAGCTCCTGATGTCCACGGTGCGCTTCCTAGGGTTTAGGGTTTAGGGTTTAGATGGGGTGCTGAGCGTTGCGGCCTTGCAAAAGGGAAGCTTTCAACGTTCTCTGCTGCTGCTGCTGCTGCTGCAGGTGTCTCCCTTGAAGAGACGCTCAGCACAGCTTTGTCTCTTTCCAAGACACTCCAGGCAGCCGTCGATGCCGCCGGGGATCAAGTGACCAGATTCTTAGGGGGCGATGCAGTAAGCAACGCAGCAGCAGAAGCAGCAGCAGCAGTTGAGAGAGCTCAGAGGATCGCAGCCCCTGCTGCTCTCTACGGCAAGAACCTTCACGTTGAGGATCGGGGCCTCTTGGCCCCGAGGCGCAAGCTGCAGGTGAGACGCCGGGTGTACATACACCTCAGAGTCAGCAGGGGAGAGGGCTTGCCTCTTTGTACTCTCCTCGACAGCCGAACCGCTCCCCGTTTCTGTGCTGGACGT
>NPHX01000029.1:22543-35925 GCA_002271815.1 Eimeria falciformis | reverse complement strand
GCAGCAGCAGCTCAGCTGTCTCTGCAGCACCAAACAGCAACTCTAGAATAACCGCCATGCCCACAACAAACATTGGGGGCCCCACCAAGGGGCCCCCTTCCCCTTCCTCCTTCGCCTGCTGCTGCTGCTGCTGCTGCTGCTGCTGCTGCAGCTCCTCAAGTGATTTTCTGAGGCACTGCAGCGTGACGTTAATTGCTGCTGCCAGTGGCTGTTGCTCTGCTGCTGCGGCAGCAGCAGCACGAGACGATAGGGCAGCCTTCAGTGCAGCCCAGCAGCTGCGGCCTGCTGCTGCTTCTGCAGCAGACAGTCTGAGGGAGGAGGGCCCCCGGGAAGGACGGGAGGGGGCCCCATGGGGGCCCCCTTCATGAGGGCCCCCCGCTGCTGCTGCTGCTGCTGCTGCTGCTGCTGCACCCCCCTCAAGGTGCGCAGCAACTGCCAGCAGCAGCTGCTGCTGCAGCAGCAGCTGCTGCTGCTTCTGCTGTTGGGGGTCCTGTGATGAAGGCATGGGTTTGAAGTGTGAGGCTTCTTCGAGGAAGGGCCTCTCCTTCTGTAGAAAGAGGCTTAGGGTTTGCGCTCTAGACCTTTAAGCCTAGGGTTTAGGGTTTAGGGTTTAGGGTTTTAGGATCGATGTGGGGCACGGAGTGGCTGCTGCCCTCCAGCCGCCTCTCATTGGGCCCTGCGAGCTCACCTCCGCCAAGCAAAATTAAACAAAAGGGTTTAGGGTTTAGGGTTTAGGGTTTAGGGTTTAGGGTTTAAAGAAGAACCTGTAATTTAAGTGTATGACAGTTTCTGAGGGCCCCACTGCATGCTGCTGGGGCCCCCTGAACTGGGGCTGCCAGTCCAGGGTTTAGGGTTTAGGGTTAGGGTTTAGGGTTTAGGGGGGCTGCGAGGGTTTGGCACATCCTGCCTGTTTCTCTGTTTCTTGTCTCTTTTTTTAAATTGAGTTTTTTTGAGGGTTTAGGTTTTGCTTCTGGAGTCGAAACCCTCCTCTCCCTAACGTGCGTCGCCTCGAGGGTTTAGGGTTTAGGGTTTAGGGTTTAGGGTTAACAGCGAACCCATGGAGGTGGACAGTGAAAATGGGGGGGACCGCAAGCGTGTCCAGCAGCTGCTGCAAGTTATCGCTGAATTCAAAGTGCGGGCGCCTAAACCCTAAACCCTAAACCCTAAACCCTAAACCCTAAACCCTTCTGCGTCTTGTGCCTCCTAAGGCCCCTCTGATTCTTGTGCGAATCCCCTTTTGCGCGTTTAGGGTTTAGGGTTTAGGGTTTAGGGTTTGTGAATGTGCGTTCAGCGGCGTGAGTACGTGCATTTGTCTTTAATATCGTCTCTAGAGCGTGCCCTCTCCTCATCCCAGCTGGGGGGGCCCTCTTGGGGCCCCTGTTCAGGGGCCCCTCCTACGAAGGACGTGCGGGAGGAGGAAGGAGGAGGCTTTTCTCAGGGAGGGGGCCCCTCCTCGGGGGCCCCTCTGCAGGGGGGCCCCACTCTCCGCGGGATTGTGCTGGACGCCGCCACTCAGCTGGAAATTAAAACCCTCCGCCTTCGGCTGTCTGAGGCTGAGGGGGCCCTCGAGCGGGCCAAGGAGGTGCAGGCAGCGCAGCAGTTTTCTGGGCAGAGGTGCGCAGGTGTCTGTACACTCAGCGCTTTCCCCCGCGTGGTTCTCGAGTGGCTGCAGAGAGTTTTTTCTTGTGATGTCTTCTTTTGATAAACCCTAATTTTAATTATCTTAATATTTGATTTGTTTCTTTTTAATAAACCCTAATTCGAATTGCTTTGTTTTGTCTCTTCGCAGTGTCACCGGCCAAAGACTTATCACAAAATGCAAAACTTTGCAGCAAGAGAATGCAGAGCTTGGCAGGGCCCTCGCCGAGGGGTCCCTGCAGCCGCCGACAGCTCAACTGGGGGCCCTTAAAAAGCACATTCTCTTCCTCAAGAACGAGCTCAGGCAAACCACAAACCACAAACCACAAACCACTAACCACTAATCACTAACAAGAGCCTCAGGGCTTACTAACGGAGGGGGAGACAGCAGGAGGAAGCTACTTCTGCTGCTGCTGCTGCTGCTGCTGCTGCTGCAGGCAGCTGCGTGAGCTCAATGCGGACCTCGATAGCGACAATGAAAATCTTTCCCAACAACTCCAGGCAGTCTTTGTCAACTTCAGCGTAAGGGTTAGGGTTTAGGGTTTAGGGTTTAGGGTTTAGGCTTGCCCCGGCCCCCCTCTCTTTCCGACAGTGCAGATCCCTGTGGTGTGTGTAACTAGGGGCCCAGGGGTCGTTTAGGGTTTAGGGTTTAGGGTTTAGGGTCTGCTTGCAGGAGGTGAAGGCTGAAAGAGACTCTCTGAAAGTGCAGGTGGCGGAGCTCGAAGCGAAGCTAAAGGCTGCGACGTATACAAAGCCCAGCAGGCAAACCCTAAACCCTAAACCCTTAAACCCTAAACCCCTAAACCCCTAAACCCTCGAGCCATATCGCGTTAGGCTTGAACTATAAACTCATTTTTGTGGTGGTTCAGGGGACGTTTGGGGTTTGGGGTTTAGGGGTTTGTCTGCGGGTTTGCAGCCCTCTTTGCAGTGTACGTACACACAGACAGTTTTTTGAAAGATGAGGGTTTAGGGTTTAGGGTTTAGGGTTTTGTGGTTTTAGGTCCGAAAGGAGCCATGCGAGTCGCGGCAGCCCGTCGCACAGCAGGGGAGATTCGTCGTGGAGAGATGAGGGCAGGGGCCCCCGGGGCCCCTCTAGGCGCCCCTCCGCAGACTGGAGCAAAAGGGGGGCCCCCAAAGAGGAGAGGAGCAGCAGACACAGCAGGAGGGTTTGGGATCGGGATCGATCCCAGGAAGGCAGCTCCCGGCGTGAGGCCCCTGAGAGTATGCCCTCAGCCTCCTCTTACGGCAAGCCTGACAAAGGAGACAGAGATAGAGGAGACAGAGACAGGGGCAGGGAGCGAGACAGAGGGAGAGACAGAGACAGAGATAGAGACAGAGATAGAGACAGAGACAGAGAATGGAGGGCAAAGGAAGGACACACACGACCCTCAGACGAGTCAAGGTCACGCAGAGGCCCCTCAATAAGCGAATCTTCCAGACAGCGCAGCAGCGCGCGTTAGCTAGCTAGCTAGCTAGTCAACAATATAGCTAGCCAGCTAATCAACTATCCAGCTGGCTAGCTAGCTAACGAGCTATATGGCTAGCTAGCTAGCCAGAGGGGGGCTATCAAAGCCAGGCCCTGACTGGCTAACTGGCTAGCCATTGTGTTTGTTTGCACAAGTGGAGCTTCAGGGTGTTTTTGTAGGTCTGGCTGGCTGCCTCAGCCCCAGAACCAGCCATTCTTTTCTAGCTAGCGAGCAGGCCAGCTAGCTAGCCACAAAAGAGTGGCGAGCCCGTGCAGTGCCGCAACGCGAACAACCCCGAAACCCCCTTTTTATGCTCTTAGGGTTTAGGGTTTAGGGTTTAGGGTTTAGGGTTTATGGGCACTAAACGTCCTGCGGCCTTCCTCCCTCAGATTAGTCAAAGCGCTGTTCCATGTGGTTTGCTAAGGCAAATATCTGTTGATGCTGGAGGGAGAGGAAAGGCCGATGCAGATCCCTCAGCCACCACGCCAACGGACTTAGCTCTAAAGTTTGATTACAAAAAACAAACAAATGCCAAACGAATGTGGGGCCTGGCCAAACAAAATGCATGCAGACACTCGCGGCATCAAAGCGGATTTCTCCCCTTTTGTGCCAAGCTTCGCAAGGCTGCGACCTTTCTAGGGTTTAGGGTTTAGGGTTTAGGCTTGTGGCATGAACAGTCTCCCTGTATGTTTCCTCGCCTGCGAGTCCTCAGTGACCGACCTCAAGGGGCTGTTGCTCTCTCCCTCTACAGGAGGATGGGGGCCCCCTTGGGAGGCTTCCCGGGGCCCCCCTTGCGGGTTCTCTGGGGGTCCCCCTTGCGAGGGTTCACGTGGGACTTCTTGGGGGCCCTCCTGGGGCCCCTGGGGGTCGTGCGAGGGTACTTGTTCTGGGGTTTGTTGATTTGGACAAAACTCAACAACTTGTCTCTTCTCTGAAGCCTCCCTCAGACGATGCTCTGCTTCCTTCGCAACTCCAAGGTCAGTTATAAACTTGTGAGTGAAAAAAATGCAATAAGAGAAGGTGGCGATGAGGGTGAGGATCAGGGAACTGATGGTCAGCGCAGCAGCAAGCCCCAAATTGCACACGGAGGCTCCCCCAGCGCTGGTAACGCATGCAGCGACGTCCGTCCCCAAGCCCCAAGCAGCCAAGGCCAACAACTGCAGGATGAGGGCAATCAGCCAGGCTGCAGAGCCGACGATGTTTATTGGCATGTATTTTATGTGAGGAGACAGCACCTCTTTTCTCTTAGCCAAAGCAATCGAAGCTATTGCAGCTAGCATTCCAATCCCAGCAGCCACTAGATAAGCAATTGTCATTCGAACAAACAGAGAGCCACTCAAGAGAAACATCTTTAAATCTTTGCAGTGAATGTCAAACGCAGTTGGCCCTAAGAGCTGCTCCCTCATCTCCACAAACTTTGCTTCAAGTGACCCTGGGCTTGAAGGGTTTCGCCCCAACGTCAGGCTAAAGGGGGGAGGCACCGCTAGGGGCCCCTTCGGCTTCCAAACCTTTTTCTCTTCTCCCTGCAGCCGGCGAATCATGAAATTTTGCATGGCCTCGTCAGCTGCTGTTTCCTCTGCTACTGCTGCTTCCTCTGCTACTGCTGCTTCCTCTGCTGGGGCTTCCTCTGCTTCTGCTGCTGCATCAACTGCTGCTTCTTCTGCTGCTGCTGCTTTCTCGGCTGGCATTTCCTCTGCTGCTGCTGCTTCCTCTGCTGCTGCTTGCTCTACTGCTGCTGCTTCCTCTACTGGTGCTTCCTCTGCTGCTGCTGCTTCCTCTACTGCTGCTGCTTTCCCTGGGAAAAATCCGCCTGGACCATTTAAGCCTCCAAAAAACACAGAGGCCCCCCGCAGACTCTCCTCCTTCGGATTGCAATAAGAACTGTTAATAACGTCTTCGTAGCGAAAGGGCTTGTCGTAGATTGTCACGATTCCAGCTCCGCCTGCGCGTTCGAGGGTTTGAATTCTCTGAAGTTTCAGCAGTCCCAAATCAACTCGCGAAGTGTTTTCGCCGTTTGCATCTTTGTAGGACAAAAGCTGGTAGCGCCAAGAGAGGAGAGACAGAGCAACTGCTGTCAGGATTATTGCTAAACCCCCACAAACCACGCAGAAGAACATCGCACTGTCGAGCGTCTTTCGCCACGCCTGCCCCACTTTCTCTCCTGCATGCGCCACGTGGATAGACGCATGCCGCACTCCGCCCTTCATGGTGGAAGTCGCTTTGAGGAGTTTGTGTTTTGCTGAGGCAGCGGCCCCTGCGAGGTTTTCACTTGCTCGCTGGGGAGGCTGGCTGGTGTTGCTGGGTTGCGCCTGGAATGTTCCAACTTTATGAAATGGGGGAAGAGGTGGCGATAAGTCGTCGTAGGCGTCCTCCGTGTGCTCAAGTTCCGGGTGTATGGACGCTTGTTGCGAGTTGAAGGGGTTCTCGGCCCGCTGATCCTCATTTAAATAAAGTTGCCCTCGATTACCACTGACTTCCTCGATTCCTTCCATTTCATTTTCAGGACAATTTTCTGTCGCTTCTGACAAATTAACGCCGTGAAAAAACATCCCAGCAGACACCTGAGGGTCACCTGTGCCCGTAGGAGAGGTGATGTTGGGGTGCCCGTCTACCACAATGAAAGGCGTGTTTCCTGCGTGTCCTTCCTCCTTCATAATTCCTAAAGTAGTAAAAAAGAATAAAAGAAGAATTCCGTTGTTCGGGTGGCCAGTTGCGGAGAGAAATAAGCCGAAAGGCAGTTGCTCTCTCTTTCTCTCTGAGCTAAGCGGGAGCGAGAATAAGGCGAAAAAAGGGGGCTACCAAAGACAGAGTCAAATTCAAGTTTAAATAAAAGGCTACAAAAAAGAAGAGACGCGAAACGCCACGAGTTTCATGAGCAGACAGACCACAGCCTGAGGGATGGGGAAGGAGGGGGGGGAGTGCTCGTTGGTCGGCACAGGAAGTGGTTTGCTCTCTTTTTTTCTCCTTTTCTTCTTTTTCCTTTTTTAAAAATATTTAGCAATTAATATTATTAATTATTACTAGTTGATGAGAGTGGGGAAACAAACACACGGGGGATCGTGCAGCGAAATTCTGATGGGTTTCGTCCAATGGTCAGTCAGTAACAAGAGAGCATTTCACATCTCCAGCAAGTAAAACCCCTGAAAAAAAGCAAATAAACCTTTTATTTTAACTTAATGCAATGATTAAAAGTGTATTATTTGCTTTTAAAAGCTTTACATTGTTTAAAACACGGTGCAACATCTTCTCTTTCCACATAGGATGCCAATTTGCCTGTTTTCGCCATTTGCAGCTCAGCAATTCCCACAGACCAAAACCCACTGCCGTAAAGCCACCCCTTAAACAGGCTCACCAATGGCAAGTAAGAAAATCAATATTTTCATGAGGATCTCATCACCTAATTTGCTGTGGAATCTAGCCTTAAGAAACTCTTTTGCAGAATCTTACATTTCGGATTCGCCCTAGAGTATTTTGAAATAATGCAAAAATAATGCTTTTTTAATGAGCAAAAGTCAAGGATAACAATAAGAAAACCTGTTTCTGCCTTAGTTATTCAGGTTCATGAGTCGTCCATACACCTGAAACTCTTTTGCTTTCGATGCAGACCACCATAAATCTGCACCTACAGAAACCGACAGTAAAGTCATCGGTTTTTAGAATGTTTTAAAATGGTTTATCAGTCTTTTCATAAGTTCTTTATAATTTGTTATTTATGTCTTTTCTTCCTTTCCACGGTTTGCTGCCATCAGCAAAATGGGGAATCTGCAGTTCCTCAATTAGTTCACCCTCCCCGTTTCGAGCAGTCTAACGGTAATTTTTAATAATTTTAATGATAATACAACTAACGCAAGCAATTCACCGGACGATTCAAATCAGAACGTTTCTTGGGGGCATTGGCGCAGAGTGCTCTGCAAGGGGCTGGGACTGCGCTGACCAACATGGCTCTTTCCCCCCCCATGGCCCCTGTAACCCCGATGGCCCCTGGAGCCTTTGTGGGTGCTCCTGGAGCCTCTGTGGGTTCCCCTGGGGCCCCCGTGGCCCCTGGAGCCTCCGCGGGGGCCCCGGCTGCTCCGCCTGGTGCACAGGCTCCCCCGCCTGCACCTGAGCAAGTGAATCTCGATGCGATTGTAAGTAGCGCATGAGGTCTGTCTGTTTAAGGGAAAGTCAATTTGGTTTTTTTAAAGGAACAAGCGCAAAGTGCAGTCGACAGCGAAATAGAAAGCGGTAAGTTGAGACACATGCAAATTCAGTTTCTTTGGATGTTTCCTTTCTCTGTCTTTTCCGCTCATCAGCAACGAAGCTTGGCAACAAGCTAAAAGAGGCAGTTGACGTAGGATGACCATTTTCTGCTTGGCATAATAAAATATAATTAATTTTCGTTTTTGCCTCAGATGCTGTCGGCGGCAACACAATCCCACTCCCGAAAGGTGCTGATCAGCTTCCCTCCAATCGATAAACCCTAAACCCTAAACCCTTTTCTTTAGGGCGTTGAATACACGGCAACGGTGGTCCAACCGCCTCCTTCCCCGGAAGAGCAAACCGTAAGAGAAAGCAATTAAACAGGAAAAAAGGTGTTTGTTTTGATTGATCATTTTCTGTGTTTTATGCACGAAAAGGGAATAGAAGTTGTCGCCACTGCATCTCGTAATCGATTCATCAAAAACACATTCATTCCTCTTTTTACTTGTCATTGCATCTTCTTCAGAACAAGAAGCCCTCTACACCGCGCCTGTAGTTATCCTGTTGCCTCCGGAGCCCTCACCCACGTAAGCGCAAGATGCCTGGCTCATAACAAAAAGCTGTTTTCTTTGAGTGGTTTCAGTATAAATACAAATAGAATAGCCAATTAAACAGCATTAATTTATCAACATAGAGTTATTAAAACAATAATAATAATATTTTTATGGTTTAGAGAGAAGATGGAGTTTGCAAGGGCTATGGCTTGTCTGGGCAAAATGAATTCGTCTGAGCTTCGGAAGGCGAGGACGGCGGAGCTGCAGGAGATGGCGACGATTAAGGGAAAGACAGAAGAGGAATTGGAGAGGGAGATAGACAAAACAAAAGAAGAGTTGACAAAGGTACTAGAGAATAAAACTTATTTAAAGCTGTATGTACAGCCCGATTTCTGCTTTATTTCTATGTGTTGAACAGGCGAAGGCGGACAGAAGAAGAGTGCAGGGGGAGCTGCGGCAAGTCGCATTGAATTCTCTGTCGGGAGCAGCGGCAAGTTGAATGGTTTAGCGTCTAGGGTTTAGGGTTTAGGGTTTAGGGTTTGCACAGTCTCAGGCAGACGTATTGTTTCTGAAGCACGACACAAAACTTGCCGACGAGAAAATAACAATTCTGCTGGATAAGATTCAAAGACTTGAAGTAAAATTAACACGGATGAGAAATAGAAAAACAGATGAAGAGGCATACTCAACAAGAAGTCTAAGAAGGGGCGAGGCAAACAAAGTAGGAAAAAATGATGCAAATGTTTCGTGTATGCGTTGCTCCTTTTGCTGTAAGATTCAAATATACGAGGATTGTTGTATTTATTCATTTATTTGTTTATTCTTTCTTTCTTTATTTTTGATTATTTATTTGTATTATTTGCACTTGCAGGGGAAGAGGAGATCTGGCCTTCGAAGAAGTCGGAACTCTTTTGACGATGAGGACGGCTCAGAGAGATTCACTCAGCATCGCTACCAACAAAAGCAACAAAAGGAAGACAAAGAGGAAGTAGACGAGAAAACCGCTCTAGAGCAGCAGAGACAAAATGAGCTGCTGCGGATGCAGATAGAATATCAGCATCGTTACCAGCAGGAGCAGATCCAGAGACAAAAGGAGCAGCAACGGCTGCGGCAGAAGGAAAGGGGGGAAAAGCTTCTGCTGCTGCAGCAGAAGCAGCAGCTGTACGAGCAGCAGCAGCGGGAGGAAGAAGCAAACAGAAAAAAAGCAGCGAAAAAGATCGTCCTTCTCAGCAGCATACCTCGCAGAGATATCAAATACTGAGTTAAAGAAACAGATGCAGCAACCTACCTAATAATATCCTTTATACCCACTTCCTCACACAAACAAACAAACCTCACCTCTCATCTTTCTGTGTTTTCTAACAACAAATGCAGCAGGTTGTTTGCCGATGAGTCCACACGCACAAGGGTGCAGCAAAAGGCAGCAGAAACTCTTTTTCTGAATGAACCTCAAGCCCTTTTGTCTCTCCTAAACCCTAAACCCTAATAAACCCTAATAAAACCTAATAAAACCTTAAAGGAGACAGCATATGCCTGTTACGTCGTTCTTGCCGTAGAATAATAAAAGAAAAAAATGAAGTTAATTAAAGTGCAGGGAGATGCAGACACACCCCAACTTTTTTTAGCAAAAGCTTGCAAATGCAAGTGCGTTGGGGGGGCGGGGGGGGAGGGACGCACGATAAAAGATGCGCCTTCTGGTGCCACGCACCGAACTGCAAGATCAAACCCTAAACCCTAAACCCTAATAATCAGCCATGAGCCAAGTGTTGTTTGTTGCACCCTTAGGCGGGCCTTCGAGGGGTCGTCCTTACTGTACATCAGCGAAGATTCGGGAGAAAAGCATAGGGCTTCTTTTTAACTGTCCATACACCTGAAATAAAGTTGAATGTTTTACTTCAATCACAAACCCTCCCTCCGCCCACATGTATTTAAAAAAGCCAAAATTTGTCGAAAAAAAGAAGTGAACTTTTGATTTGCGGCAAAAGGGTAGAGAGATCCAGAAGAGGTGTCCATACACCCTGTTCAAATGGCAGTTGCCAACTCGTCGATTTTGTTCCTCTTTGCTGCTGCTGCCGCTGTGTATTCATGGTCAGGGCCGCACATAATATACAACAAGTTGTACGCATCCTCAAAGTGCCTCCCTGCAATCCGCAGACGACTGTCTGCATAGGGTTTGCCCTTTGCTTGAATTCGAGACCATAGCACGTCGCCCATCTCCTCGTAAATCCAAGCCAATGAGTACGACGCAGCAGGCAGCACCTGACCGAGAAAACAAGAGAAAAAAATGTCTGCCGTTGTTTTATCTTATCTTTAATTCAATTTAAATTAAATTAAATTAAATTAAATTAAATTATATTTTAAATAAAGAAAATATATTGTTATCAAGAAGCTGTTGGTCTGTCTTGTGTCCTTGGAGTGTATGCTCACCTGAGTGACGAACTGCACGCGGTGTGCCTGGTGGACATAGGCAGACTCATAGTCTCCAGCAGCTCGATAACCCTCGAACAAAACTGTGTCCAGCTGAGAGAAGACAACAACCGCACAACGCAAGCTTCCTAAACCCTAAACCCTAAACCCCAAACTTTGAAAAGAGGCTTGCTAGATGCCTCCCTCCCTCTTTCTGTCCTTCTGCTCCACATCTCCATCTCCAAACTCCATAAACCCTAAACCCTAAACCCTAAACCCTAAACCCTTGCCTGGAAGAGAATCCAGTGTTGGGTGAAGACCCTGGTGGCCTGTTCGTAGACCATTTCCGCATCTGCCATGTCACTTTTGTTTGTCTCTGCGAGTCGGTCGGCGTAAGCAGTTTCAAATATGATGTATTGATTGATCGTATCCTCGGTAGGGACAGTGCCGCATACTGTGCACGGGCACGACGTCGTAACCTGAAACACAAACCCTAAACCCTAAACTTTAAACCCTAAACCCTAAACCCTGGAATGTAGTGCAGTAAGGTTGCAGCAGGTGGATGCGCTTGTTTCGGGTGGTGCGTCTGCCTGCGATCTCCACAGAAGTGTGGACTACACTCCCCAAACTCTAAACCCTAAACCCTAAGCCCTACGCCCTAAACCCTCACGTCGTCGTCTGTCTTGAAGAACATGGTTCCTGTTCCGCACGTAGGGCATCTGAATCCCCTTGCAGGATCGAGGGGATTTGAGCATCTTACGCATTGGCAAGTGAATAGCCATCCCTGAACTTTCTCTCTTCTGAGGTTTGTGCTTTTGAACAGCTCCTCGTCTCCAATGTAACTAATGGTGATTTCATCTCCCCGCTGCAGCAACACCCGTGCCCTCAAGACAAACGCGTCGTCCTGCCCGTAATGCCAGCAGCCCGTCGCCTTGCAGCTGTGGGCCATCATAGAAATTCTGTTGTAAAGAACCAACCCCTGGGACTCTGTGTGGTGCCCAAAGCTGTTGTACCTCCACACAAGAAGCATTCTCTCATACACAGCTGGGTCGAGGTCTCCTTCTAAGTAGCTGCAGATTCTCAAAACATCATCACTGGGCTCCACTTCTGTCTCCGGCACCCACTTGTCCATGCAGATGTTGAAACCCTCCTCCCCCAACATCGTCATGGAGCAGAGAGCAGCAAGATGCCAAATAGGAGGCAGCTCGAAAGCACTCTCTTTATTCAGCTCTGTAAGCAACTCCCAAAGTTCATTGTTTAAGGAAGGCACGGCTACAAGCACGGGTTTCTCCACAAAGATAATTTCGCCAGGGGCCAACGCCTCTCGGCTGTACAGACACCTCCCCTTCCCCTCTACGTGCCGCACCTGCACCCGTCTGGCTATCTGAGAGAGGGTATAAGGGACAAGAGAGTCTTCTGTCTCCTCCTGCTGCGCCTCCTCTGTCTCCTCCTGCTGCACCTCTTCCTGTTCTAATGCCTCATCATCAGTGGCCTGGAGCTCAACGCCGTAGTCCTGCTCCTCGTCCTCACCCTCAGCATACTCAACAGCTCCCTGGTACTCTTCTGGCTCTTCCACTTCTGCTGCCTCTTGTTCTTCCCCGTACCCTTCTGCGTATTCTTCAACCTCCAGCTCGGGCTCAGCCTCATAGGCATATCCCTCTGTCTCTGCAGCTGCCTCCTCCGCACCCTTCTCACCCTCTCCTGCATAGTACTCGCTGTATTCGGGCACCTCATCGTATGTCTCCTGCTCTACAAACTCACCATCCGCATAGTCTGTCTCGACTGCTGTTGGATGGCCTCTCTCTTCCTCAACCTCAACCTCTGCCTCGGCCTCACCCTCAGCCTCGGGCACTGGAGAAAACTGAAAACCCGTGCGGGTGCTGGCGCGCGCCCAACCGTCCTCAGCAAATGTAACTGCCTCTCTCTTGGTGGCTCGGGAGGAGGAGCCTGAGGCCCCTTGCAGAAACCGGCGCATATTTAGACTGCAAGAAGAAAGTTTGGCAGGGCAAAACTACACCCTGTTAAAGGGGATAAGAGGAAAATCAGAAAATTAATCTATATTTAAATAGTAGACATACAAAGAGTGTAGCCGCAGACCGCCGGCTACACTGCCACTACAGACAGCCAGAGAAGGTGGAGAGTTCAGGTGTACAGACACCTCAGACTCCGGCTTGAACCCTGAAAGCGATTGAAAATACTCTTCAGAAAATGAAAAGGAGAGACACGAACGGGAGAGGAATGTTAAGGGAACATGACGAAGAATGCCGCTGGGCGGCGCTGCTGCCGAAGGCTAGCGAACCACCAGGTTAGGGTTTAGGGTTTAGGGTTTAGGGTTTTGAAAACCCTGAGACGCTGCAGATTAAAAAATCACCAGAAAAAAGTAATTTAAACAAAAACTTCAAAGAAGAAATGGCGCCTTACTGCAGATCAGCCGAACACCAGCGCTCTCTTCTCAGCTGTACGTACACTACAAGGGCGAAAGAACACTCTCCGCTCAAATCCCTTAATCGGCATTAAAAACCTTTTAATTGAATTTCTCTAAAGGCTTAAATAGCAGCGAGCAGACGCACAAGCGCCTCTGCTCGCCTGGCCTCAGTTTCCTGCTGGGTGTTGAGGGTATTTGAGAATATGGGTAGCAACAACGCGCACTGCAGCAAGTGCTGCAGCAGCAACATTTAATAAATGCTTTTGTATAATCTCGCCGCAGATTTATGCCAACAAAGTTCTTTTAATGAAGAGACACTTTCTCTTTTATCCGCCCTCTTAATGCTTGGGCGCTCCTCTCACACATGGGGCCCGCACACCAGCCCAGCGGAAGCTCCTCCGGGAGTTAGGGTTTAGGGTTTAGGGTTTAGGGTTTAGGGTTTGGGGTTTAGAGAGGAGGGTTTGTGTTTGGTTTGCCTCGTGTTTTGCGCCGTGGGTATCCTGTATCTTTTGCTTATTTCCAAGAATTTGTGGCCTCTCTTAGGGTCTTCGGCAGCAGAAAGCTGCAGCAAATTTCCTCGTTTTGCTAGTTTTTGTTGATTTTCTTCTTCTAATTGCTTAGCGTGTTTTTTGGGGGTCCCTGCGGCCTTTCGAGGCCACAGGTGAAGGGTATGAACATTCTGCGTTGTCTCGACCCTCGTTGTCTGCTTGGTGC
>NPHX01000022.1:334123-367231 GCA_002271815.1 Eimeria falciformis | reverse complement strand
AGGAGCTGTTGCTGAGGCTTTGCCGCCTGCTTCAGGAGCCTTTGGCTGCGGCACCTGGGAAGCGCCTGCTTTCCTTTTCAGTGCTTCATTGTCTGCCTGCAGTCTTTGGACTTCTTTCTCCAGGCTTTGAACTTTTTCCTTTAGAATATCCCGTTCCTTAGTTAAAGAATCGACTAGTTCTGACAACTGTCCTGGAGCCTTTCCAGGCACTTCAGCGGTTTTAATGCCTGCAGGGCTTTCGTGCATCGCCTTACTTTGCAGTGCGCCTAGCTTATCCCGCAAGACCTCTGCTTCTTTTTGTAGAGTCTCGTGTGCTTTTTTAATCTCATTTGTTGCCGCTAGTTGCTCTTTTAGAGTTTCGACCGTCTTTTCCAGTTTGGTGGCTTGACTTAACCTGGTCTGTAACTGCCTCAACTCCATCTCTAATCGGGACGCCGTTCTTTTGTAGGTATCTCGTTCGGAGGTAAGGGTGGAGATATCAGAAGCAGATGTTGATGAAGTGTCTTTTGCAGAACCCGCGCTGGACCGTGCATTCCCAAGACTCCTTTGCTTTGTTGTACTAAGCTCAGCCTTCAAATCCTCGCACTCTTTGCGCGATTTTGCGAGCTCCTTCCGGAGGTTCACCGCTTCTTGTGCAGCGCTTCGCAGGTCTTCAAGCTCTTGGCGATGTTGTGTCGCCTCCTTTGTGACCCCCGCTGGATGTTGAGCTGCTTGGACACTTCGCCTGGAAAGAACATACGGCGCGAACTTCGTCATTTCTGCCTCAACGCGTTGTTTTTCCCCTATAGCAGCATCAAGAGCAGCCCGGATCTCTTCTACTTGCAAGGCCAAGTTCTGGCACTTCGCCTCTGCGGAGGCCGCACGCCTCTGGCTGGCCTCCAAAGCCAACTGCAGCTTTTCATCAGTAGCTCCGGCACTTTTGAAAGTAAAAGTGCGTTTAAAGGCTTGAAGTCGCGTTTGTGTGGTCACGAATAGCTTCTCGGCTCTAGTAGCCCGCCTCTCCGCAAGTTCATCACGAGATTGGGTTTGTCTATCCTCACTTACAGCCTCTGCCTTCTTGAGTTCCGCTGCAAGCACGCGTGCGCTTTCTTCCCCCTGTTCTCTTCCGTCATCAGAAGCTGCTTCAGCGTCTCGCTCTGATTCTGCTGCCGCGTAGGCTTCCATTAAGTCCTTCGTAAACTCTGGTACTACTATTCGCTTCCCTGTAGCGCCAGCCTCGGCCACTCGCTTGCGCCAAAGAGCCACAAGGGCAGGAGCATCGTGCGCGTTTATCATCCTATTGTGACTGGTAAGCCACGAGTAGGCATCCGCGAAAGTACGGCTCTTTAATTCCAACTCAGCAATAACTTGGCGGTGGCGATCCACCTGTTCTTGGAGCTTCTTGTTATTTTCCAGAGCAGCAGCACACTCTCGTTTTACTTTTGTTAACTCTGCGCTTTGTAATACACGGCTGTCGGAAGATATAAAACTCTGAAGATACGAGTTTTCTTCCTCAAGGTAGCGGGCAAGTCGCGATGCTTCCTCGACTTGAGGAGGCTGCAATGCCTGAAACCTGCCGCGCCGCGCCTGTTGCTGTTCTTTAGAGCCTCTTTGAACTTGGCACTTCAGGCAGGCATTCTCATTGAAGAGCTGGGAAACCAGTGCCCGCAGGCGACCCACCAATGAAAGCGCGTCAGAGGACTGAACAGCTGCATCAAAGGAGGCGGCAAGCCACTTAGCTTTTCTGCTGTCTTTCACTGCTGCTTCGATGGGATTTTCAAAATAAAGGGAAAGATTACTTGATGTATCGGCTAGGTGGGGAGCAGCCAGGTGCCTGGGTTGGGGGCTGGGCACCCCGACATGGTCTGCAAAGGACGGCATACGGATCGTTCGTCGACCCCTCTTCCCGAGCTCTGGATGAGTTGTTAAAGCGTTTGTTGAAGCGATTGAGTCTTGTCTGTGTACTTCCATGAGAAAGTACGGTAATATTGAACTGTCAGCGACTGCCTTCATCGCCGCATCCGCTGCCTCCAGCGGAGGCTCAGCGGTGGGCAATTCCATTTGCCCGTGTCCCTATGCAAGCACGTAACACGTATCGGCGGCTTCTAGCGCTCCGAGGGCTGAAGAGAATCTAAGCCATTAGTCGGAACGTGAAATGAACCCAGCAAAAGTAATTGCATTCTCCCAGCGGTCTCGAGCTCAAAAGGGCCGGGAATTCTCTTAACGAATCTAGGTTTGCACAGAAACCCTTGGTCGCAAATGATAAATCACACGAAGTTGAGACTGGCAGATTCGAGGCTGCCTCGGGTTCCTAAACCCAGCATATGAAAACGTCGCCAACACAACTGTGCTTGCTTTTCTCCAACCAGTTGCTGAGAAGAGCGAGAGATGTGAGACTGCCAGTAATTGCAAAAGGACAAACTTCTAACGCAAAAAAATAACCGATCGGGTTGTTAACTTCGACGACTCAAGCTAAACCTCCGTCACAAACAGTATCGATAATGGGCTGCCTCAGCTACGCATACCAACGGTCGTCTACAGGAGCGCCTACACATCCCGACCAATTTTCTTAATTCCACAAAGGAAATACAAAAGAATCATTTCTGAATCTCTATTACAGAACAAATTGTTTTATTCCCTTAGAGCCGCTGAAGGTAACAGTGCTACATAGGGACACGTGCAAGCACCTCGGAGGCTAGAACTTTACACCCGCATAAGCTTCCAACGTCCTTTCTCCAACGGCTCACAATTGCAAGCAGAGCCTCAAAATTAAGCTTCCAACGTTAACTGTAGGTCACTTGTTTTTTTGAACCATCTGTAAGAGACCCAGCGAATTCGCAGTTACCAACAGAGTTGCTGGGCTAGCACCTCGCATGCTGTAGAAGCGTAACAGTCGTCTTGAGAAACAATTAGACCATAGTGCCGTTTCAGGAAGTGGCAGCTGGGCTAATGCTGAGCTTCTGTTTACTAGATGACCACTGCATTTCACCAATGATAAAAAAATTACAGCTGGAACACCTGTACTCATCAGGACTAAACCTGACAAAGTCTATTAAGCAAAGGTGTATCGAAGCATGAAAGGAAATGCTGTGGTGCAGGGACCTTGTCATTCAACTGAAAGCACATTCGGCAAGCAAAAGATGGATGGGGAGGGTGAACACTTCAGCAGAGAGCTTTCTGCTGCGCTGAGCAGGGCATTAGCCGAATGCGTAGTGAGGAGACCAGCTGATCCCTGCAAGTTCATCGCCGGTAAGTGTTAACTGTTAGTTTGAAAGGGTGGTAGTTGTTGATATGCATACTGCTTTCCAGAACTGCTTTGTAGGCGCAAAGAAGTATCAATAACAACATTTGGGGCCATACAGCAGTGGGACATGCATTCAGTGCGCTTATTGAAAGCTACATGTACTGTTTGGATGGCTTATGCGGTGGTCCACTTTCAGGAATACTCCAGAACAAGAGTCACTATTCAAGGCAGTGAGAGCCTACCAAACGTTAGCAGGATGATCTCCAGGGCTGCTTCTCCAGGTTGTTGAGCAATCGTATCCAGTTTCTCCGTGGTATCGGCGGCAATAGCAGGCCACCATCAGCCGGCAGCAAAAGCCAGTCAGACCGCAATTTGCAGGCCGTCTCACTTCTGTGCCGTTGGTTTGGTCTGGCTTTAGGGAGTATCGCAAGGTGCTGGATGACACTGGAACTCAAACCGAAGGAAAATCATGACCCTGAATGCCCATGCCTTTTGCATCTCATCCCAGCGACGAAGGCCACACCTGGGGCAGTGCAGCAACACTGTAGAGGATGTGGTGCCAGTGTGAAGCCATTTCCGACGGAATCAACGGTTTCATTTATGAGCCATACAGTCGATGGATGAAAACATGTTGGAGGCCTTGTACTGTCAACTCCTGAGTCCAGATTCAGTACACTGGTGTCTGGTGAGCCATGGCTCGCTGAACTTGGAACAGCACAAGACACCCGGGGCCAAATTCTTTAGGTGTATGCATCACCTGTCGGTTTGCTGACAGGCTTTTAGAAAAGGCGGTCTAGGTGGATTTCGTGGGTGAAGCTGGTTTTAATTTGATAAGTGTTGGCTTGCGTCCTTCATGGCAAGCGATGTCCTTGATGAGCACTGGAAGCCGTAAGAAGGAAAGTAATACGGCCTGGCGAGATGAGCACATTAGTTGTTGTCGTCCCCTAAAATGTAACGAGTTAGTGTGGTCTTGAAAGGGCTGTGTCATTTCAAATAGTTCCAGCAATAGCACTACATCCATGGCGTGGCCATGAATCGTGATCCATAAACTGCAAAATGATCGGGTTTGTAGAACGTCTAGATTGGCGGAGAGCGACTTACGGGCACGTACAAGAAATCCCTTAAAGGCTAGTCGGTACTGTTTATTGGCGACAGCTCTCGAGATGCATTGGTTCACGAAGCACCCCTCCTGAGGTCCGCCACCTTTGGGAGCTACGCTGGTCCATCTAGGACTCATGATATCTGGGTTTGGGAAATCTAGCCTATAAGAGTGTCCCTCTAAAAATGCATTCCTGAACTCTGAAAAGCCTTTCTCCATTTTGGTACTTTGAGAGCGTTTTGGGGCCTTTTCTATATCATATCCCTCTCGGGCATTAGCAACGCCTCCCACAGAGAACCGTAAGCATTTGACAAGTGATGCATTCGTATTTCTGCTGAGCTGCCCACCGCTTTAGCTGTCCTCCTTAAACTCTTTACGCAGAGCTACTTAGTGACTTAAATACATTGGAGCCCGTCTTGCACTAGCCCGACTTCACAGCGGTGGTGAACTGGTAGATTTCGAAAGTTGAGCTATTATAGAGTACTTACGACATACCCCTAGTAGGCTGCAAACCAACTCAGAAATTTTGGGAATATGAGGCTCCAAAAGATGCCAAAACAAAAACAGTAGTTTAGTTACGCCCTTAGCTGTTGTCAATCCAGTAACATCAGAATCGTTTGTTAATTAGGGGACACATCTCTACGGCCAGAGGCCATCCAGAGGTGCATGACAACTATATGTTCACAATTTAAACCGAGGCTCTAACACCTAATTATGACACATTTCTTTTGGTACTGTAATAACGCACAGTTGCTCCAGCTCGTGAAGCTTCGCTTAAACTGCTCGAGGGTGTCGTGAATGGAAGGGGACTGTCCTACAGCCCTGCCTGAGAGACTCACCAAATCATTTCGAAATCGCACCAATAGAACCATTCGGGAACCTTGTTAAGTGTATTTGACCATAACAAAATAAGTATTTATGCATAGGGATTATTTATCTGGAGGTGTCAGTATCTTTTTTGCGGTGTTAAGGCTGCGGACTAAAGACACCACTGCTGCACGGCCCCCCACAAGAAGAAAGTAAACGGCCCAACCGTGTAGGCAACATTTTTTCAGCTGTTTTTGCGACAGCGCAAAGCGCTACTGACTGATGCACAAGCTCGAACATCGGTTTTCAGCGTCTCACTTCGCTGCGCTCTGACTCCCCAAGAGTCAGTCACCTGACAGCAATCCTGCGAAGAGCCATGAAGCTTGTGCAACTTAATAAAATATTTTTGATTACCCCAAAGGATTTGCAAGCCGGGATATGTACACAAACTATGGGAGTGCCTGTGTTAGAATTTTTCATTAACTCGAAGGGAGAAGATACACATCGGTTCGGGGCGCACCGTGCACGGCAAATACCGAAAAGGATTCTTTAATTCGGCCTAATTAGCTACGAATATTACAACTTAGACTTGTTCGAACCGAACCCGTCAATCCATAAGGATTCTGGAAACCTGAATGCAGTCAGACTCAAATTATCTAGAAGGACTGCAAGCTACCTCCCCAATCCTGCAGTTGTGAAATGTTACTGCAGTTTCCCTCTCCTTCCAAACTCCTATCCATGTCAGTCATCGTTTAGGGGCGAGGATGCGGGTGTTTGCGTGGTCTGACCTGCATCTTGAAAACAAAAGTAACTTTGAGCTTATCAAACAGTTTTGCAAGGTACACTGCAGACGCCCCGCATCCCCAGTTTGCTCCAGCAAGCAAGATTGTGATGATTCTGATATGAGCTGTTCCAGCAGCGATGCCTCGAACGACTACCATCATCTTCGCTCAACTGCCTCTGGCTCCGAGCATACCCTTCCAGATGAAAATAATCGCCTACTCCGTGGTACTTCCTTAGTGGAAAATATCGGTAAATTTTGGGAGGCTCTTAAGGGTTCACAGGCTCGGTCGAACGAAGATTTCTCCCAAGATGTTCTGATTTTGGCTGGAGATGTTCACAATGATATGGAAGGCCTCAAACAGTCTCTAGAACTCTTTCTCTCAGTATTTGGGCATGTAGCCTTCGTGCCAGGGAACCACGAGCTTTGGGTTATTCAAAAGGACAGGGATTCAGGTAAGAACCACCGCTCTATCTCCATATTATGCTTCAGTCTTTGTGTGTAACACCAGAACTAAGCAGTCCTTTGTGGCTTCCTTACCACACGAGGTTTTTGACGTGCGTGTAAGAGAAATAGACGTACATTAGTGCTAACGCCTTCTCTAGTGTTGAACAATGCAACAGCAATCGGATAACCCCAAAGCAGTGCCCTTTATTGATGGGCACAGCTAACTAGGCTGGCGGCAAAAAGGGAGGGGCTTGATGCGAGCTTTATTGCACAGGGATTGGCGACAGCTTGCAAAAACTTGATAGAATCTTGCTCTTATGCGACATACTGGGAGTGCACACCAGGCCGTTCAACCCCTTTAAGGGTGTGCGAATAGTGCCTTTGCTCTCATGGTACGATGAATTCGATCCCCAATTTTGTCGCGCAGCCATGTCTTCGCCTGCAGCTGCTTACAGGCTTCCGATAGGAGCAAGAGCAGTTCCCACATCTTCTGGCAACGGCATTTTCCCTCCATTCGGGAACCGGGGGTCCTACGATCGGAGGATGCTGTTGTCCCTGGCAGAAAACTGGATGGATTACAGCGCCTGTAAATGGCCACATCCCCTGAGCAGCAATGACCCACGCGCTGGCAGCGGACAGCGCCTTCAACATTCCTACTGCGTAAGACGTGAACCTGAGGTGGTTTTGAGTGAACGGCTCAACGCCATTCGTCTGGGGGGAAATGGCAAGAGCACAGAACAAGAAGCCAAGCCCCCCTCTCCCAATCCTCCCTCAATCGTTGTCATTCCACCCTCACCAGTCCAAGTTGAATGGGAAGAGCAGACCACCGCGACTGGTTGCGGAGGAAAAAGCGATATGTCTTCTGAACCTAGCTGCTACATGTGGTCGGTGTTGAAGGCAAAGGAGGCGGCGCGCACACTGCTACCCAGCTGCTTAAGCAGACGGATCACGGATGCTTTGGGGATGCCTCTTAGCCTAGCGGACTTCTTTGCGCTTGAGAACGAACGTCGTGGATCTTTTGTGCAAGAGGCCCCCATGAAGTCTACAGAGCTTCGACAGCCTCAACAGAACGAATTTGACACATCAACTGCATCCTCCATTGCAGGTTCACATGATGCGACCATCAATAATAAAGGCCAAACACCCGGAAAACAGCTTTTACAAAACGATTTGGGATCACAGCCAGCAGGTGCTGGAGCGCGCTTGGCTTCAGCGTCAGAAGGAAATCCTACACCTGCTTCACTACATTCCGAGAAAAATCCAGTGGTTATTACGTTTTCACACTTTTTGCCGCGTGCTGAACTTGCCACAATCTACCCACTAACTCCTAGTGCACTTGCTTACGTAATGGGGTCCCAGCGCATTGACGAGCAGCTGAGGCAAGCAAAAAGTTCCATGCATGTATTTGGACACTCACACATCAATGCAGACATTGAAATCGAGGTAAACGGCACCAGACAGGTCCTTTTTGTTTCCCTTCTGTGTGTACCACATTAGCGCTTATTCAAAACCACGGCCGCAGCCGTGGCCAGCTGTGCATGCTGCAGTTACTATCTGTTTAAAGCGTTAGCCGGTTTAGAATTGAAATACCAAACAATCCGTAAGCCTGCAGCGTCCAGCTGTGTCTCTGTTCCTCAGGGTGTTCGCTACATACAACATTCTCTAGGCCGCCCCTCAGAGCAGAAATGGTTTCCTGGGCGTCGCAAACCTAAGGTTATTTACGAAATTTCATCTTAGCCTATGTGTTGTACCAGCCGAGAATCATGCTGCAGTTGTCGTCACTAAAACAAGTGAATGGATATGTAGTGTGCTCACGTGCAAGCCCCCAAATTCGTTGTGCCCAGACACAAAGATGGCATATGTTAGTCTCGGCGTCACGAGCATGCATATACTCATCAGTATAGTTCAAAAAGGTCGTAGAAACAATACCAAAGTGCAAGTCTGATGTCAATCTGCACGGCTGGTTGTGCCGGAAGCGCTTAGCAGGCTTTGTAGCTACTCTAGAGCCTGAGGGTGCTGTTTAGATGCCAGCTTCGTTCTGATATGAGCCTTCATCGGGGCTGGTGACAAAGGCGCTTTGCACGCTTTGTAAAGCATCTCCATACACAAAAATAAATGGTCTTACTGTAACGAGGTTGCTTTCACGGCGTTGCGCACGCCGGAGTTATTCGGGTTATTCACAGTTGCAATAATACAAGCTTCCTAATACGAACGAAGGGTCCGACCAGTTTGGATCGCCACAATTCGTATTATCTAAATCTTTTGGCAGCGCACGCTGCAGCATCCTGCCCAGTTGTGTAGCTGAACTAAAGCCTATGCATTGTTTTCAGTGACCATATTACATTGCTGCGTCATCTCCTTCAGTAAGCTCTCCATAAGCCTGAACATGAACAAGCGCAGGCAATGTGGATTAGTGGCTACGTAAACACTGGCAGGGAAAGCTGTTGGGTCAGAGTGCCCAATTCGACTGCACAAAACTCAATTTCTAAAAACTTACATCGCCACTATCCTCCTGGATAGAGTGTAGCTGTTGCTTGGAGTCGCTGCCTTGTTCCAGCTCCTGCCCCTCTGCATCTGGAGCACGAGGTGCAGCGCCACCACCGCGCATCTCGCTCTGCTGTTCGGCCTCCGCACCATTAAGCAGAACGTCGCAAGCACCAAGAGTGCGCCCAGCGACAACAAGCAGAATGGATATATATCCTTGCCACCCGGGACTGCCGAAAGTTACACCGATCACAAAGACGAGAACGATCGACAAGACTTCAAGACAGCGCCATGGGCCCTGACCAGTCCTGCGAATAAGGCGATTGGATACAATGTTCTTCAAGAATGGCAAAGCGCCAACTGTGAAAAGGCATCCCCATGTCTGCCAGGTGTAAAGAGAGCCAAAATTCATCGGCATGGCGCCGAAAACTGAACCCTCGCCGGCAATAAGCATGACAACTGGGAGAAGCATGATCGATATGAGGTGCTGGTGATTGTGTAGAAGGTTTCCTTTTCCCTCAACTTCGTGCATGACCTTTTGTAAAAAAGCTGCTCGAAACGCTGCAGAGAAAATGGCGTAGAGCAACGCCCAAGGGAGCACTTCGGAGCCGACAGTTTTGGAATCGGTAATACCAAGCAGAAAGGCTGCAAGGAGCAAGCCAATGGCTTGCCAGCGCATCGGCATGTATTCTTCACCACATCCAACAAATCGAGTAACATGATGAAGAACAACAGCAAAGGCAACGACTACTGGAAGAGTAGCTATGCATTGCACACGGTAAAGAAGGACGTTTGCGAGCACAAGCATCAAAGCGTTGACGATTGTAGGAACAACGAGTCTCTTCAATATCCGCTTGTCTATTTCCACACGGGGGAAATAGGCTAACTTCGGGTACTCGTGACCAAGCTCCCCAAGGCAATAAGCCATTAGGAGGCCTTGAGCCAGCTGCCACCAGGTGACGAAGACCGGGTAGGGAACCACATCGAGGAACAGGCGGTACACCACGAAAATGTTTGACAAAGTCAAAATTAAAAACAAGATCTCTGATGTCAGAATCTCAGGATCCCTTAGATAACGTTGGAGCTCTTGCCAAGTTGGCAGGCGGACATCGCGGAGAGTGGCCATTGTGCTCAGCCTTCCAGTTCAGATTGCAAAGACGGAAGGCGACAATCCAAAGAAACAAATGATGGCGGGAGAGATTGCCTCCCACAAACTTATGGTTTGTTGACTCTGCCCATCAACTGAAATGTGGGCATCGACAGAAGTTGCAACACGGCCTACTCGCAGCCGACAGCGCAACCGGCCCGCTGCAGGCCAACCAATAGTACAGCACGCGGACAAGCTCTACTCATCGAAGCAAATGGCTTCGACTTTGCCAATTTTCTTGTTTTTTACTGGCATGGGACACGCGGAGAAGTTAGACTCTTGCGTGTGCAGCGAGGGACCACGAGTTAGTCGGCGGAGCCAGCCAAGCCAGGCCGCCCTGGACGGTTGGCAGCCATGGGTGCGAGGTTCCGAAGCAAGCTACTGGTCAGGTCGGTTGTCCAAACCACGAAATAAGCCACTGACAATAATAAAATGGTTACAAGTTAGTCAGAGTTTGTTAAGGTTTTGACGTTTCTCGAAAAGCTCAGGGTTTGATCCAAAACTCGCAGAGAAACAGTTCACCCCATGGATGTTGTTTAGGCTTTGCTTTAGTGAAACCGACCCTTGGTAAATTTTTTTGGCTGAGAATGACATATGGGTTAGAGTGTACGGGTTATCGGTATATAGAGTTATGATATGATCTGAGGATGAGCGGTACGCTACAGTGCCTTGCATTTAGTTCACAATTCATGCCGCTTCCTAACTATCCGCTCTGGTGCTTTTAATGTTTGTCTTACTTTGCGGAAGGGCTATATTGTCCCAAGTTTTTTTACAGCTGTACGTGTCACTTCGGACGCCACAGGTGGGACTACATCAATATAAAGTCCCAAGATCGTTATACTTTATAGTAATCCTAGTCAATAAGTAGTTCCCTATCATCCAGATAGACCTAAAACACGTACAGTACTAAACCAGCCGCCTGTCATAAAAAAACAGTCAGGTGAGAAATCTTCACACATTCGGTTTTTCAACTGCTAACCAACTCGGCAGCATCTTTAGGCACTAAATACCTGCTAGTCTCCATAATGCTGGGAAATTCGTTATCACGATCACTGTAAAGGTCTAATATTAACATAAAGTTGCTGCCACAAGGGCGGATGAACTCTGATTTCAGAACCTTTGAGAATTCCATCTACCGTTAATAGAAATGGGAGCAGTGGTTAACCGAGACACCAGCCCTCAATGAGGTACGGAAAAACAAACGGTGTAGGCTTTAAATTCAACGGGGCCGGTTTGTCGTGTGCGGCCTCCCAATTCCCATTTCTATAGAGCTGTGTGAGCTCGATATTACACGAATGTCGTGCACATGCGAGATACTGACCGTTTTCGTTTGCACGACCGTAGTATGCCTGTTTTCTCTTCTTCCCAAAAGAGGGGGACATATATTTAATAAGCTAATGGTCTTAGTACGTAAGCTTGTCAAATTTCTTCATACCCGATTGAACCTACTTAGCCGTAAAACGTCCTTTTGGATGGTGACCGGGGCCGCACACTGTCAATACTTGTCATTGTATCACAGCTTATGGTTTACCTGATGCGCATTGTAATTTGCAGGACAATCCCCCTGCGTGCTGTACTGGACTGGCGACGGTAAGCGATGCCTAATAACATTTCGTGCTCCCGAAAACGAAGACCAATGCAGTAATGAGCTACAGGGGCTGTATCCCAACACTACTACACTTCCTGGTTTTGTCCACTCTCCCCTAGCCATATTATAGATATGCCGCGTGTGTAATTCTTTGGATACCACTTCTCAACCTAGATTTACAAGACTTCTTGCACCACTATGCATGGTGCCAACGGTGCCAACAAGTAACGCTGGTCTGGACCCCCAGGCAGCATGCAGACAAGCCTGTTTTGTAATTAAAGAGCCTCTGTAGCACGCACTTTGAAGAGAATGGTCTTGTGGTATTACCAGCTCTCTGTCTGTAAGGGTGGCTGAGAAGCTCATACACCATGAGACCATACTAGCTGGGTGCACGCACTTAGCGCCTAGCTTTTCAGCGGAGTTCCACTCGTCGGGTATCCCGTGTACACTTTGAAACAGTTTTTCCACGCCTTCCCTATCTGCTGTAATGAGGAAGGAACTGCTTTTTCCTTTAAAAGGTGCGGGTTTACGAAATTTGTCCCCCGTGTTTTCTGGTGTTCCATGTAGGATATAGTGATGTGCTTTTGATGGAGAAGCCTAATTCGCCGCACAAAAGGCCAAAAGAAACCAACCGCTGCAGGCATATACCGTGCCTGATGCTGCCTTGAATGCTTTTGGGCTCAGTGCAGTGATTTCAGAGAGCACATCAGTAGTAGCAGATTCTATCCGACCAGTGTGGCCGCCTCGGCCAAAAAATTCGTGGAACATGCGCGGCACTGAAGCAATTACGTAACTGACCATATTGTTTGCGGCAATTCAATTGTCGTCTTGTAGCTGGAATAGCCATCACTGCTTTGCCCTTTTATATAAGGCAACCGACTACATTTTTGCCTTTTCTGCGTTATCAATCGATATGTATTCTTTTGCTTCCATAGCATGCAGTAAATGCTGGAGTGTACCCTAGAAAAGCTGCACTCTGCAATGCTCAATGAAAACTCTTACCTCGCGCAAACGAACAAGATGGCCTCTTGTGCTTGAGTGTGCAATTGGTCAGCCAGCATCTGCAGAATAAAGAAAGGATTTCGAAACATTGGTATTAAGGAACTTCTTTTTATCAAGCTTCCAAAGCTGCAAATGTTATCGGTTCTCCATCAGATTGCTCACTTAAAAGTCCAAACGGGGGATGCCGCTTTGTAACGTTTAAATTGAAAACTGTATTGTTATTGCACGTTACATAAACCGTAAGCAGGTTGCTCCGCATCGCTAGCACGCATCACCGAACATAACTGTACGGTGTTAATGTGCATGTTCGGTACTGCAGTGTTTGACTACTCGTAATAACTCCACATTGAGGTAATTAATGCCTTAAGTTTTCTCTAATTAAAGTTGTTATACCTGTGTTTGTGAGGAGCAGTAGCCCAGCTCCTCGATTAGTGTGCCCGGAGACGTGACTGCATGTGGGTGCGGTCTGCACCTCTGCCGCATCGCTGTGCCGCTTGGCTGTACTGAAGGCTGCATGCCCTCATGGGTGCATATCTTGAGGGGCACACTCTTTTGAGGACTAAGTATTCTAAATATGGTTATGTGTTTAGTACTTATGATCTTTAGGCAGAGGCATATGCAAGCCCGTTACCAATAATGTCACAATATTGCTGAGCTGTGAAGTAGAGCTCAAGTGCTGGTGCAAGATCATTGTTTTCCACAGTCTGCAATGCACTGAAGCTGCTTGCACTCAGGCATAAGCTCTTCGATCACACATACTTCAACCAAATGCCACAGGTTTCTCTTTCTTAATTAAGCAAGACGCGGTTCCTCGTGCGTCTTCAAGCCTGGAAAAACGTGCTTTGTTGACACATAGCTTGTTCAGCACATTAATCACTAATATGTAATCACCTCCACTGTGGCATGCCTCTGCCTTAGGACCGTTTGAAGTTACCGTATAGAAAGACTGCTCCGTCAACAAGTGGGGTGCACTATCGTCTTACAACTACAATAAACAGGGATATTGCGTCAACGGAATAAATTTACAAATACGAGCGCCAAAAATGTTAACGAGCAGTGTATTGGCGTGACACCCTTCGTCCGTGGGTCCCTGTAACTGATATAGTTATTAATACGAAGCCACACCAGAGCCGTGAATGAGAAGGCCTCGGCACTCAGTCTTAGACCTAAGACAGCATCAGTAGTGGCACCTTTACAAGCACTGTCTCCCTTGGCATTTGATAAGACGAACTCTTTTTATATGTTTAAGATCAGCAGACTTCAGAAACTTGATGCAACCCCGATGTACTGGTCCCTTTGATTTTATTGGGTGCTTAAAGCCCCTCAACAGTACCACGCTGCTCATCAAACCAGCAGTTCTGACCACGGCTTGTCAGTAGAAGTGCCATGGAAATTGAGCCACCAGTGTTTAGATTACACGCCACAGAGAACAACACCACGGATGGGGTCATGAATTCCCCACAGGCGTTTCCTAAAGTTATGCACCTGTGAGCCGCCCATATAATATCGACATTTGGACTGTAATGTGCTCAACAAACGAAAGATGCCCCAACGAAGTGTCGGGCTACATTATGGGGGTCGCATGCATTCCTCGTTACCATAGGCAGGTACGAGTTTTACCAAGTGGCTTCAGATGTCTTACCCGCAAAAAATATAGCATTATGTTGCACTCCATCAATTTTAAAAAGCTTTGGGTTTCTGCAGGAAAGTAGGATTGTCTGGGGCATCTGCCCAGAGGCTTCTCAGCTACGGTCACCAGGACTCTTCGCGCCTTCCGTTTTTCAGAGCCTGCGCCTTTATTTACAACTGCTAGCGTTACATTGGCCAGCCTTTTACCGTTTCAATGGTTACCCTTTCGACAGTGGCGTTGCTCCGCAGAAAGTTGCGACTGTGGTTGTGTTCGACTGCTTCCCAGGCTGCAGCAGGTGAAATTACGAGGATGGAGTTGCTGTTCTGACTGAGTCATCTTCTGCATTTGGGGAAGTGTTGAACACGGGGCTTTGTGCCTAATCTGATGCCTGAGGTGTCACTGAACACAGTTCGTTCGCGGCCTTCATTCTCCAATTTTGGACATCACGGAGAGCATTGAACTTATTACCTCTCCCAAAGCACTGCTGCTTTCTCCCCGCTACGGCAGTACCAACGCTTTTCCAGACATCAGAGATTTAGGCCACCCGTGCAAATGGAAGACGCAAAAGAATTGGAAACGAAAATAGATCGTGGCGCTGATGCCACAGTTGGGGAGGCTGCCCTTGTAACAATTACCGAAACGACTGTCGAGGCTGAGTCGCCCCAAAATGTGGATAACGCAGTCCAGGGAGGTAAGGCCAGTTTGTCTTGCACAACGATTTCCATCTTGTTTATTTAGTACATTTCCCTTGAAGGAACCACGGAAGCCGTATCTCACCAGCTTGTTCCACACTTCGTGCCTGTTGGTTGCGAATGTGCGGGCTCAGGTGATGGAGTATTAAGTCTTGCGGATGTTGTGGACGCAAGCGTACGACCAGCCTCATTTTCGCATTTGCTGTGCGGGATGTAGAGTACAACCTAATGCATTCTCTCCCCCGACTTGGTATTTTCAGGCAGGTCCATCCACGTAAAACCGGGTAAATTGACATCAAACACTTTTTGGCGGATGGGGTTTGTGGTTGGCGTGCAGCTGTTGACCCAGTTGCTGGAGATGGGCTTCAATGAGGCACGTGCTGGCCGGGCTCTCTTGGCCACCAAAGGCCAGGCAAATCTAGAAGCTGCATTGTCCTGGATTGAATCTCACGAGGATGACTCTGATATTGATGAGCCCCTTACAGCAGAACAGCTTTCTTCTCATAAGGCTCCAGCGAAGTCGCCGCTGTCGGAAGAGGAGGCGCAGCGCCTTGCATACGAACTCCAGAAACGGCTCAGAGAAGTATCGAGCTGCATCTACCCCCTAAACCCTTGCTTCCGCATTTGCGTACCCTTCCGGTCTTGAGGATCATCTGCCAATCACGGTTAGCAACAACATGCTTGCTCGGTATACGGCGGCTTTAGGAGCTGAAAACAGCATACGGAAGGTGTTTTGCGTTTCACAATGTGGGTGCTTAGGAACGGATAAAGCGGGAAAAACAAGAGGCCATCGAGAAAGAACGCTTGCGTCTACAACAATCAAAGGCCATGCTTGAGCAAAATGCCAAACTGGAGGAGGAAACCCGAAAGCGCGCGATTCTACAGGCCCAGAGGGAAAAGGAGGTTAGGAGAATTGTTGCACGCATGATGCGGGAATCCCCCTGACCTCCTTAAGTTATAGAACATGTCAGCGACATTGGCTCGCCCTGCCTTTCAGACTGTAGGACTAATGACTAATATGGGGAAAGCATCGAATGAGGCTCATGCACATCCTACTGTAGAATGAGCTGCTGTGAGTGGCTTTGTCTGTTGCTCGGGATGTCTCAGGAGGCAAAAAAAGAACGTGAGCGTCAGCGCGAGCTACTCCGCCAGGACTTCCGTGATCGGTTTGGCTGCGAGGTACACGTTTGGGCCTTTAACAGCAGGGCCGTCGGAGATTAGTGGGAGGAGCATCTGCACCATCCCATGTTTCTGCGATGTTGCTTACTGTTGCCGTTTAATCCGCCGTTCGACCGGAACGCGTCTGGCTTGAAGCTTAAGAACTGAGTCAGGTCGGGCCAATAGCGTGCCCGCGCAAATAGGAACGGCAAGTGCATTTAGTGTGTTTAGCATGTGCTGTGCTCTCAGATGCCTGAAGACGGTGCTCAGGCGGACCCTGAGGAACGTGTGGCAAAGATGAGCGCCAAGGAGAAGGTGGCATTCTTCAGCAGTGCCCTTTTTAAGCGCTACAAAAATGATGAGCCCCAAAAGTTGTTAGTATGCTTAACAACGCTCCGCGTTTATGTTGTCAACGCGAGAGACAATCCTACCGAGCCCAAATACCATCGCATCAGGCAAGCTTTACGGGATTCTGCTACAAGTGGCGTAACGATATTGCAGAACTGGTGAAACGGGTCGAAATCTTTGGTCAACACACACGTACGCAGATTGGCATGGAAACGTTTTGAGCAGATGTAGTATTGTTACGTTGCTTTTAGGAAAGAAAATGCCGCTTTTAAGGCCCGCGTGCTGCCTTTTGAGGGATCTTTGGAGCTCCTCGACTCTTGTGGCTTCAAAGACCAGGGTAGGATGTCATTGAAAAACACCTTTGATTTTGCCTGAAACATGTTGCAACATCCCATTACCCGCCAGCTTCCCCTCATGGCTCTCTGCAGAGGCAACGCAAGAACCTGTGCACGCGACTTGGTTGGTTAAGTGCTTAAGGCATCATTGTTGTGGGTGGGTGTACAGGCGACGTTCTGGCGATCGAGGGGCAGCCTGACGGCTTCGTTTTGGCGCAGGCCTTAAAGTTCCTAGATTTACTAATAGGGAAGCTGAGGTCATAACGGTTCAATGGCTGTCCAATAGAAATGGCTCGGACGGGCGTTCACCGGCCTTTGCGTACGTGGGTTGACCTTTATAAACCACTTGATTCTCGCACTGTTTGGTCTCCTTTAGTTGTACCGGAACAAGCACACGGTCCTGATGTCTTTATCGCCAGATAGCATAGACTGTATCTGCAGCACTGCGACGATAACGCTGTTCTTTGTACTGAACACTTTTCTAGATGCTCCTTTGAGTGCGCGGGGAGCTGCCCCACTTGAGGGGGTAACTGTGAGTTATACATGCCGAATGCACGACGGCAGATCGTCCATCGCCGTTACCTCCCTCCCACTCTCCGTGCCTGGCTGCGGAGGGACACTATGCTAGAGAAGCTCTAATTCTGTCCGGTAACGCCGAAGGTAGCAACTATTTTCCACAGGCACATTGCTTTTATGGCGGTGTCGCCTACTGGCATTGCGTGCTGGGTCGTGGGCATAACACGTCCAAAACGCAACAATATGCGACTTCTGTGGGACGGCGCGAGGAGTTTCAGCCATGTATCGCAATGCAGCGCTCCTCTAACTCCAATGATTACAGCATTTACTTTAGACCTTGGTAGGCCGACAAAAAGAATGATACATTGAGTCACCGGGTATACCTGTCTGTTTTGTTTTGCCTTGTGAATTGGATGGGGCGCAGAGCGTGAGGGTGAGCACTTAGAAAGCGCCAGGCCACTAGGGAGGCAGATCACTGTAAGTGCCATTCTGGGGAAGACGCCCCATGCAAAAACACTATATGTAGCGTTGGATGGCTCGACATGTACTCAATTGACATGGCGTGCTGCCGAGGGTCAGTCCTGTTGGAAGCAATGCACATGTCGTATCAGGCACGGCGCAGTGCCGTATGTGGCTACTAAGTCTTCCAGGCCAATGACAACTCCGCCACTGACAGTGCTCGGTCCTGTGACCGGCGGTAGCTGCATCCCCCAACCGTGTGCTGCAATTTCCTGGGTAGCAGGACTGCTGGTACAGGCCTGAGGTGAGCTGCACGCCTCTGTTCCGCTACGTAAACTTTGCATTGAGGCGCTCTTTGGCGGCCTCCCTGGGGTATCGGTCAGATGACCCTCATCGGCGGGACGGAGGCGCTTTACTCTGCCATTTGTACCGCTACACTGGGAAGAAACTTCCACGCCTTCACATTCCTCCTCTACCGCTGTGCCGCCTGGAGGTAAGGGAAGAAAAGCCAAACGGCCCTGTTTCCTCTTGGCGGCTGAAGCGTTGACACGAGCTCGCGCGGCGAACAACATGCAAGTCAACGCATGTGTCAGCTTGCCCTCAATGTGGCCTGCAACTTCCCGCAGGGCGTCCTCCTCAAATACCAGCAACTCTTCCGGTGGGACAAAATCTGCCGCCCCGCCAGAGTCGTCGAAGAGAATCGGCAAAAAATGCTCGCCCGAACTACCCAGGCAATAGTCCTGTGGTTCTAATGTAGCCGAAGATGCGGGCAAAACCAAATCATTCCCTGGGCCTTCACTTCCCTGCGGCTTCTGTACCGGACCCGTCAGGATCGGAGTTGCTGTAGAGTAGAGTGGAGGCGAAATAGTCAAAAACCGCAACCTGCAACGAGCATGCCATGTTCACCGGGAAAGCAAGCTTTAACCGTATATCGGTCTTTGAAATTTGAGGGTTACCGAGTATGAAGTGCGAATGGCCGAACAAGAACTATCACATGAAGAGGTTCATTTTACTCCAAAACACACAAGAAAAAGCCACGAAGCTTGAGTTTCCACCGTCACAGGCCAGCGGAAAGTTACCATTGCAGCGCCACAAACGCCTTCATCTACTGCTGCTCATTCTCCCATAAACGATGAACAGTAGACGGACTGCCGCACTGCTTGGCTCTATGATACAACCTAAAACAGCAGAAGGATGGGAAAGCCCCAGACGGGAGATAGTGTCACGTCACTAACCACAAGTGCTTGGGATCAACAAGATGGTCGGTAGGCCGTGGCGTTGGGCGGGTTGCAACATTTCCTGTGCGCTTCCTCTGTAGTGGCAGACCATAGCACTTCTCGTTTTACTACAAAATGAGTCCGAAGCACGCAAGTTCTTCGCGGCATGGGCGTCGCCCTGCAGGAAATACTGGTGAGCTCACCAAGTCTATGATTCTGGGGAAGCGTGGCTGCCAGAGGTAGGTCTGCATTTCCTGTTCGTCCAACGCAAGGAAGTGCAGGACGTTACGCCGGTCGGCTTGGAGCCTCAGTGCTCCCAGGTAATCCTAAAACCGCAATAGACTCTAAACACTCACACTTAACCTAGTTTGCCAAGTAAAAACAAGATGATGGAATCCGCGTTTACCCGCATAGGGGCACCCGCAGAGAAAGCCCTCACTAGGCCGGGGCAGTCTCATACCCTCAAGTGATGCGTCAAGCGGCACTACAGAGCCATGGATCGGCGTTCACAAACTGGGCGAATCTGCCAGCATGCCCGAAAAAGGGAGGGAAAAAAGCGTGGGGACGGACAGCTCTGTCTATTAGTCCCTCTACCGTCTTGAACTGCTCCGTAAGCTTCTTCTTTTCAACAAGCTCCATCACCTCTGGAGGTGGTGCAAGTTGTAACCACGAGGAGCTACAAGCCGCCGCCCCTAGCCACCAGGACGGGCTCATTTGTTCTCGGTACTCTGTGTGGAATGTGGTTCCCAATACACCGCTTGGCAAGGGGCGCGAAAGAGGAGTACTGATTCTGCGATTTATGGTTGAACGAGAGGGAGTGGTGGTGCTGTTGCGTCCTGCTGTGCCTCGGCTCCCCGAGCCGCTGGCGCTACTACTTACTGTGCTGCTGCTGGCGCTTCCGCACCCTCGTCTCAAGCCTAATCCTCCTGGAGCCGTCACCAACGACCCACATGAAGCAGGTAATGTGTGAGGGAGACGAGCTTGACTTTCCTCAGTTCGACCTGACCAAGTAGCCCACCCAAGTAACAAAGTCTACCCAGTGCCATCCGTTGTACAAACAAAGGCTGAACATGAATAAATGTAGCAAATTGAATCACGTAGCTCTATCAGGAGGCGAATCGCGAGTGATAACGAAGATACATATAGCTTACCAGGTCGACTGTCAGGTGAAATGCCACCGTGCGGTGTGTTGGCCGGTGGTGCAGGTTTTGGTGGCTTCTTCGGCATTCCGGGGTACCCGAGCATCCCCATCTGCGTAGAAGGCACTGCTTCTGAGAGCTTCATCATTTGCGTTAAGTCCATCCCGATGACGGGAGATATAGGTCTCTGGCGTACAGTGGAACCAATCATAAACCCTGGAGAAGTCTGAGAGTAGGCATCGCCCCCAATCGGCATATGGCCCCTTCCAGGCATCTGGATTGAGTCGGGAACGAACCCCACAGGAGACATGCCATCGGTAGCTGAAGGGCCGAAGCTAAGAGCAGTTCCTATTACAGCACCGGACGTCGTAGCTGCTTGCAGTGCATCTCCAGGAGGTGATGTGGGCCCATCCATTTGCATTCCCTCCTCCCCTAAATGCTACGTCCCGAATGGGTAGAAATATAGCCCACAATAAGAAACGACTGCACTTGCGTGAATAGCTATGTGACTGTTCCAAGTGTCATGCCGCTGTTCGTTTGCTTAGCCATGAATAGATGACAGCTGTTCGTCTTCAGTTTCTCAAGAATGTTTGAAAGCTGAAAACGAGCAGTAGAATAGTATGAGTCACGTCGCCTAGCCCCAGCCCCCGAAACCTCGTATGCGGATAAGTAAACGCTGCATGCTGTCGATTACGTCGAAGTAATCGGGTAGTGGGTTTCTAAGGCATCTCACCTATTTGACAGCATGCAGCGCCTACTGATCTGCATGCGGGTATTGGGGCTTGTGAGGTCACTCACACCACTCTACTCATCATTTTTTACTTTAAAAAACTATTTCCGTGGTAAAGAGGAATAACTGTCAACTATTCATGGACATGCCGAAGCCGATAGCCGTTCCTGTTTCGTCGGCAGCCACCAGACCTGTTTGCAGTAAGACCGAAACAGCATGGTATATACCATGAAGGGAGAATAAATATTAAGACCTTTAGAGCTTGTGTGAAAAGAGGTCCTAGTACACCTTTTACTAAATGGCTGCGCGATGTATCTTGTCAATCATCTATATGCATTCCCTTTTCCACTGGATGCGGGTATGCGTCCTCACTACCACTGGGTAGAGCATAAGGCCTACAATCACATTCGGTTGAAGTCCTGCGTCGATGGCACATTACACGAAAGCCACCGGTTTAAGAATCTAACCGATTCCGATTGAAGGCCATATCCTGTACGGAATGGTAGTGAGGACGTGCAACCAGAGGGACGGAATTCAAATGGAATTGGGGAAGCTGATAGTCGTTCCTGTTACGGCGCTCGATGGCATAGTTTTTTGCTAGGTTCTTTAGTTGGCTTTAAGCTCCTGCGCACAAGGGGATGATAGTAGAAGTCTACATTCACCTTTATCTCTCTCTCTCTCTCTCTACCTCTCTCGTTCTCTGTCTCTTTTATCAGGTCTCGCCAGCCTGGGAAAAGGTGCAGATATAGTCGCTTCCCCCAAGGACGCGCCTTTTGCTTCTAACAGAGGGAGCGGGGTTCCCTTAGTTCATTGGACAAAACATTTTTTCATAAATAACAGAATCAGCTGCAACTGCTCAAGATCTTTCTTGAAAAACATCTGAATAACCTAGCTAAGTGGCCGCAGTAAACGGAAACAGACGCAGAAGCCAAAAGTTGAATTGCGCCATCCCACTGGCGGGCTGCACAGCCTCTGGGAACACCACTCACTTGTCCATGTGGAAAAGATGTTGTATGAGCTGAAGGCCTATATCTGTTTCACGAAAGTTAAAAGCCTAGTATTATTTAGCGCGTAACAGCCCTCCTCAGCGCAACTACCACAGTTGGTGTGGCATCTCACAACCTGCCATATTCAGAAACTGTTTTGCATACACAGAGGCAACGTACTACAATATGGCATTTCACAACATCTTAGAGTAGTTCCTGGCTTATAGATATGTCCCTTGATTTGCCTTCTTGCCATAGCTCGGCCTGAAGCCTAACCTCAGACCTATGCTCCTCGGTGTATCGGGAGTGATGGGGCATTTCTCCCCCACTACCGCAGCCTGCGGCTAGCTGTGGGTAGCTACTCCTGCTCTATTCAATCATGTTTAATCTACGAATGTAAGTGTCGGTGAAGTAAGCTTTACTGTGAGAACCTTCCCAGTTTAGCACAGTGATCCCTAGGAGGTCATCCACCTTGGCCCGGAGTCAGGGTGCATGTCTACCTGTGATAATCCAGGAAAATCCGCTGATGTGGCCGGCTTCCTGCGCCTCTCCACCTTCTTACCTCTTTTGGGTTCCGGTGCTTACGCATCCTCAAGTGGCATTGAACTCTGCGCTCTTGGTGTTTGCTAAACTTTTCTGGGCTCAGTCGAAATGTAATCCCTAGGATGATGGAGCAGGGTTAGGGTTTCCGCATTGGGAGACGCCCAATAGCGACGAAAGGTCAGGCTTGGTGTTTTGAGCTGATACAGGAACAGGTGATGTGGCCGAGTCTTTACGGCTCTCCCACCCTGTCACGTTTTCTGAGCCCTGGCTCTTACTCAACCTTTAAGTGGCTTTGAGCTTTACGATCTCGAGAGAGATTAATGTCGTGCGTGCGTGCATTCGTGTCGTTTAAGGCTTGAATGGGATTCGGAGCAGTGGTAAAAGTGTTCTACTGAGGGACGCCCCAATACCGAGGCGTGACTTATGCTTTAGGATTCGATCGGAGTAGGGTCTAGAATGATTGCCGAGGATCGTCTGTGACTTGTGATTTAGAGTCTGATTGAGTCCAAGGCATGCTCTGAGGAGTTAAGTGGTGCCACTTGGGGTTAGCCCGTTGAGGGCAGGGTGGGAGCTCTAATGCTCGAAGAGTCTTTGAGCAGCCCATAGTGCTTCAGACAGGCCTTACGCGCTTCCAAGGTATTCCAGAACACAGATGAAAATCTCGCGGGGTCATTTTGGGTGTTAAAAAGTGATAGATTCGTGTTACTTGAGGGACGTGCTGGTATTAGGACTATGGGATTATGTTGAGAGCGTGGCGTGCGACCTTCAGGGAGTCTGTGGCCTGGCCAGCCCTGGCTCTCCGACACCCGCTGCCACTAAAACTACGGCTTGTGTTCTTAGTGAGTGAGTTTGAGGGGTTTCGGGTTGTCCCAGGTTGAGGACTGGGTGCTATGGTGAACTAGGGACGGCCCATACTGTGGTTTGGCCTTTTGTTTCTGGTTTTAAGTATGCTAGTAAAATTAATATGAAAGCTTAGAAGCTTGTTTCTTTGTCCTAGGGATACAAGTTGTGAAGCAGTTGTCCAGCTCTTGAGCAGCCGTACGACTCAAATTACAACCCAACATGCTGCTTCCTGTGAGAGCCAGCCATAGCCCACCAAACCCCGTTGTTGAACCCTCTCTTCCTGGAACATTACCACACTCACACCGAGAAACGCTAAGTATGGACTGTGCTACATTCGAGATCTATCGACATGACAACTTTTGAGGTGTGTACTTGTTTACAGAGCTCGCATGCAATCTGGCTGTCCTGTTTTAACGCCACTGGAATCCTGCACATTCTCATACCGTTGACTTGCTTCTACTATAAGAATACTATCAGAATAAGCTTCCAATTAAGAGGACACAGTGCAGCCTTTGTTTTCAGTGGTAGGTCCCTAGTGCCCAGCATGTGGGGCTCAAGGCCGACAGCGCTGTGCCGTTAAACCCTACGGCGCCAGTGCCCGTTTAATGAACAGACGGGCCATTTTATGAACGTAAGATACTGAATAACCGTACTCTTAAGAATCTGCTTATTGAGACAGCCCGACGACGCCGCAGCCGAGTACTACCATGACTTGTTGACACTGTGAAGCATCAGACGACGTGTGCTACATATTTGAGTAGCTACTTTCTTTTGCTAGACAGGCATTCTTATATGGAGGCCACAAGCACTTCAGTTTCCACTTTTCTCAGGGCGGCCTTTATTTGCGAGAGCTGCTCGCGCCCATTGGTTATTGTAGATGATGCATCCCAACCACTCTCGGGCCATGTCTCTCGCGGAGACAGAGAGCGAGACATACAGAAGCCACTGCCAAAAGTTGAACAAGATTCAGGAGCGTCACAGTCGCGGATACAAGACGATATTGAGTTGCACGCCTCGCCAAGCGACTCGTTTGTAGTACTGCCACCAATAGGAGAACGCCCGCTCATTCAGCCGCATAATTGGCTGCCGTCATACAGGGAATCCCAAGGTTGGCTAGCTCACTCGTCTGCGCCATGTAGTGGACTGGAACCGGGTCGTGCCTGTTTCAAGTGGCCTATGCAGCTGACAGCCGCCGGACACGGCTGGGCAGTACTACATCCTCTTTGCTATGGATGCCTTGACACCGCCCTTGCAGAATTAGATCCCGCCAGTGCGCATGAGAAACGCCTAATACGTAAGTATGAAAAGGCGCTCAAGAGGCTTGAACGCAGCAGTAGATATCCCAGTAGTCGTTCTTCTCCAGCTGCCGACGCTCAAAGCTGCGCAGTATCAAAACTCCAAAAGCTTGAAGAGGAAGAGGCTCAGCTTCTGCAAGAAATATCTTCCCTGGAGTCCTTCACTTCCCAAAAAGAGAATGAACAGCTTGAAGTGGTGGCCGACCTAGCTGAGCTCCACATGTGGCACATGGAGTTCTGGCTGCTTTTCTCAAATCACTTACTACGAGCTATGCGCCACGACGAGGTAAGATGCTTTTAATTTGCCTGAGAACGTTTCATGTGTAGTAATGGTGGGGAAATTCGGCGGCTTATGGTTACACATTCATCGTACTGGTTTACGATTCTGAATGGTTGGTTGCTCCGATCGGATTTCATCAGAGGAAGCGAGCGATGGAGCGGCTTTTTGAGTACGTCAGCCAAGAGCTTCAGAGATTGAAGCGCATTAACGTTGTCAACGACGCATTTCACATTTGGACTTCAAGGTTCCTTCCCGCAATAAACAATTGCCGAATAGGTAAGCTGAACAAACAATGAGGCTGCTGCCAGGGTATAGGTCGAAAACAGACACCAACAATAACTTTTACAGCACATTTCTTGTGAGTGGACGTTTTGTTTTCAGGCAGGGTTTCTTCTCCATCGTGCCCTTCATGGTCGGAGGTCAACACAGGCTGGGGATACCTTTGTCTCCTATTGGATGTGTTTTACCGCAAGTGCCGCACGCAGCCATCCAACTACCGACTTGTGCCAAGAGGCCAATTTTCTTTTCTTGTTAGGTAAGTGATTTGTATACTAAGGGCGTGATGAGCCCGTTATGCACTATTCTTTACCTCCACCTCCGAGTTTGTCACCCCCACATTCCAGCTGACAATAGTTGCACGAGCGTCCCGGACAAACCTGGACGTAGGAAGGCAGGAGCATACAGATCAAAACGTGTCTGTCAAATGCAAGAATATCTGCTTGCGCACATTCTGTTGGGCAGAAAGAAAGATGGTGTCGTTCTCCCCCTCCATGGGGGTGGCGGGGAGGTGGGACTGAGCCGCTTCTTTTACAGTAATAAGAGATTTGATGCAGGCATGACTTCGTTCCTTGAATGCGTCAAGGAGGTGAGCACTCTATTCCCTAGCTTGTGCTGAGGCGAGAATACCATCTCTGTTGCACTTCATATGAGTTGCCTGTGGCCTTGGGATTTTTCAGCTGTTCGATCGCCTACTCAAGTCAGCGCATGAGCAAAAACGACAGAGGGCACCCTCACTACAGCCCATCCCTGAGCTTCCCTACGAAATTGACGGTAACTTAACCTTGGAGTACCGTAACACCTCCTAGATGGTTGAAGTGGATGCCTACATTTGGATGTGGATGGGGGCAACGTTGATTGTGAACTACGCTTCCCAGGCGATCGGGTCGGAGGGTTCAGTATCAGATTGCAGCTGAACCAAGACGAAAGGTGGACAAGAGCACTGAAACACCTTCTGATTGACTTGAAGTGGCTGATGGAATACATCGAGCGTGAGCTTTACACTCTTTAAGTAATGCCATTAGATCCATGGGTAAAATGACAGGCAACGCTTGCTGGGGTACAGACCACGGCTATACCGGCGGAGAAGGTACTATGTTTGTGGGCAAGAGTGTGTAACTTGCTGTTGTTGGCTGCTGACTTTATAGGTGTTTGCTTGGTGACAGGCTCCCCACCATGAACCAGGGGAGTTTAGCTTCCTGTTCAGAACTTTTCTTCTTATATCGTTTGTTAGTTTAGCCCTCATGTTCGTGATAAGAACTGTGCACCTTTGATTGTCAACTGATGCGCAAGTGACTTAGTTCGCTTGGGAAAGGGGGGAGTTGTGACACCGTGTAGTTTGATGGCCTAGCTTCATAGATGTAAATTATGTGGCTATAAATAGGAAAAAGCGTATACACAGAGATGTAACTGCATAGATAAGGGGCCCCATGCTTGAAGTGAGATCCAAGTGACAAAATGTGGCCTCGCTCCAACTCAACGCTTCCGGCGGGACACCTTGTGAAAACAATATAGGGATGCGTGACGGTAGGAAAAATGGCTGTCAGTGCTGACACACAGCATGTACTGGCGAAGGGACCACTGACTTGGCACCCTGAATGAGCAAAGCACCCTCACCAAGTGCTTTGCTGACGAAGTCAAAGAATTGGGTATCAGTGCAAGGGAGCTCAGCGTCACATGCAGACGCATCTTGCTGGATATGGCAGTCCTTGCGGGGGAACTCGCAGTGTATCATGGAGAGGTAAACAATCTTCTGTTGCAACCCAGAACTTTGCCAGGCACACTTGGCGGGAACTGTCTATCACCATGTAGTATGTGGGGTGCTTTTTTTTATTGAATGGATTCGTTGTAATTTCTGCTTATCTCGAGGGCAGATCGGGTTGCTTGTTGTTAGGTATGCAAATGACACTCCATGTAATAATCTCGAAGCCTTGAGACTAGAGGACTGGTAGTAAATAGTTGACAGTTTTTACCGCAAAGCCTTCAAGCTCGCTTCAAAACGAAAAGTTGAACATCTGTTCGTTCAAACTTATGCATTTCGATATCCCTGGCTGCTGCCGAACTCGTTGAGTAAAATCTAGTTGCAGCATTTCTGCTGCTCGCAAATCATTTGCGAGTGCACCTGGAATTTCCGAAAACTTGCCCGGTAAAGAAGCCCGAATAGTACCATGAGTGCAGCAGCTCTATAAGCGCCTGCTTACTGCCGGCATCCAGGGTAGCCACAAGCATCGTAGTTGCCTTTTTCAGTGCATCCCTTGAAGGGTTCATTACTGGTGGTCCTGTTGCCCCGTTCGAAGAGGCGTGCGTATACAAGGACGTTGGGGGCACGAGGCACGCGATCTGAGCCGCTGTGTCTGGGTCGAGACGCTTCTGATTCGCAGCTTCTAATTTGTCTTTTCTGTCATGGGCAGACAACGTAGAGAGTCCCTCTAGAGCTGCCGTAACCTGTGCGTGTACCAACCAGGAAACCGCAATTCGGGGATTGGCTCGACAAAACTCTAGATTTACTGGTATCGGTGGAGGAAGAAGAGCTTCTGCCGTCAACGAGACTTCATCTGATCGACATGTTACGCTGCTCATGGTATTCTGTGAAGGAAAAACCACTTGCCGAAACCATTCGGCTTCATTGAACCGCTGCCCAGCAAAAGAACTCTCTGGTAGGACAGGCCTCGACTGTGCAGACTCAAGTGCTGCTCCTCCGGTGACAAATATGTGAGGGTTGTCGTTTATCGCTGAGCGGATGCTGCCGAGGATGTGGCCGAAATTGTCACCTGAGGCATTCACATTATAACCATACACTTTAATTGCAAGATGCGACAATTTAAATTTTAGCTTCCCCGAAAAGATAGATGTTGGAAGTAGGGGCAGGGTTACAGCTCCAGAAATCCTCAACGACAAGTAAGGGGTTATACTTCAATGACTTACGCTTTAGTGAGGCAGTAAGGTACTCTCGCATGTTTGAGTCGATGTTCGATGACGCAGAATACCCGTGGTATTCAGAAGTCGCTGACTCCCCGACCACTGTCCACCCGTTTCCATGGTCATTTATAGCTTTCGCAGAGCTCCCTACGGGAGTCTCCGTCGGGAGAACACAAGGAGCATAGTTTGTGTTGCCTGAGTTTGCGAATTCAGCTGACGGGCTTGACTGATGGATCTCCTTGGTTACATGAAAGTCAACGTCTGGAAGAACATGGGGTTGCCCAGCTTGTTCTTCGAGTGAATCTTGCAACAACTAAGGATAATTCAGAGTTGCAAGCATCCAGATAAACGGTGGATATGAATGGCAGCAAAGTATCTTCATGAATCTCGTAAACTCTGGCAAGAAAAGCTTACGCCTATCACACTCAATAGCGCTCTACACCTAAACAAGACTAAGGCTCTAGTACAACCATAGCTGCTGCAAGCTAGGAACAACTTACCGTATGGGAGCTGATGAGTTGTGAGAAGAACAACACCAGCGGATCCGCTTCTGGTTCTTGATATGCCTCGTGAACGCACCACGTCGCTGCTGCAGAGGTTATGAGATCTGTCGATTTGAAAAAATCGTTTTGCGCAGCGTCGCCGGAGTCGCTACTCGCGTCTTCGTGTGCATCGTGTACAGCGAAACCCGGATCACTGCTTTTGAGGGAGGTTGGGCTGATGCACGCTAATTCCGTATCTGGTTCCAGATCAACATAGTCTGGTGCCTCCAAATGAACAAAGGACAGATTCGTCTGTTGAGATCCAGATAACACGTCGCCGTGCTTAGGTTTAGTATCGAAGGCGTCCATGGTGGCAACCCTGCCCTGTGCGGTTTGTATTGCGTTGGTGCGCCAAGCGAGCGACCCAGGGCCCGAATATGGACACCCTTCCTGTTTCGGCAGTGCAAAAATTTCTTTGAATCGTTACATACAATTGTAATTCTGACACTCCCACGCAAGCCAGGGACAGATGGAATGACCTCTTAAGACGTGGTGCGTCCTACTCGTCAATAACTTCAGCACATGCAATCCTGGGACGTTCTGGGAAGAAGGATAGCCCGTTAAAGCAGAGTCCCTTCCTAGCCACGTGAAAGAAGTTGGGCGGCTCAGTGTGGTAAGCGGCAGTACGTCAGAGGCTCCACGAGCGTGGGGTACTGTACTGGACCACGAACCCAGAAAACGCACGTCTGTAATTCATCCCTGGCTTAATACAGGCCAAAGTAACTAGCCTTAAGCCTGTGTTACAAGCATGTAACAACGCCAAGCCGTGAGGATAGGCAGATCGTGAGACAGCTCGCTTTGATTGCTCCGTCCGCCCACCAGCAGCAATCAGGACGGCTTACGAACGCACAACCATGAGTTCTATGATCAAGTACGGATCTCTATCAATTTTGATGCATGATATTTCGTATATCTTATCCTGACTTTCTCGTGTGGGCTCGACAGGTCCCCGCCGAGCCACGTTTTGCATGTGGTTGTAGGAGCAGGTATCTGTCTTTGAGTCGCAGCCGGTATTTCCTACTTCTTTCTCACTATTTTGGAACGGCATCTTCAAATATTTTTGCTGCTATATAAGCTGCAGTAAGGGAAGCGAACTGCTTATTTCTACTAGAGTTGCTCTACAACAGAGAAAATTAGTGCTGTATTTTTCCCCCATGTGGAGCTTCAGAATTCACCATCCTTCTCCATTCTGCTGCGTGCCCTGTGTGCTCTGATTCATCCCTTAACTCATCACCCTGTGCTAGGGCCGGCCAGACGCGTCTTCTGTCGGTTTACACACGGCTATATCCAAAGTGCTGTCACTATTCGGTAGCCACGTAGAAGCACTCACCGCTGTACGTCGTACCGAATACGTGCGAGGCACCGTCTTCTGTGGTTTGTTTAAGCGGCGACAATGCCGACGTCGTCTCCTCAAGAGGCTCCAAGCAGCTGCTGAAGCAGCAGGGTGCTGGAAGAAGACCACGGATGTCGGTTTCTCTTGACGCACGGAGAGATGGAAATGCACATGACCTTTTATTGGGGCTATGATGCCACTATTCTTTTCCCGTAAGAGGGCCAGCCTTTAGTCGGTAGGAAGACCCACAGAGCTTACTTAGCTCATCAACCCGGACATTATCCCTATTTTTTCCTCTGGGATGAACTGTTTGATAGGTGGTGGGAATGTTCCACGGCATTGGAGTTCTACATCTCCTGCTTCTGCATCTTCCTCCTGTGTCTCGGCAGGCGAGTGGGACACGATTTTCTTGACTCGGCGCTTTTTACCAAACCTCAAATAGAAACCAGCTGCATATGATGTCATGCCAGTTTGGCATAGAGAACCGCAGATAGCATCTTAGTTTTCCGGAATTTTGATGCCGGCACTGTTTCCGGGAAAAGGTACATAGTTGCGTCCATCTTGGCATGTATGATGTATGTGTGCCGTTCCCGTGCAGCTCGAAGCTGAAGGCAACATGCCACGAAATTCAAGGAGGGAGTCCAAAGGGTAATCAGATTCTGGTGCTAACTGGTTGCTCAGCCCCATCTATTTCTACGGCAGCTCGAAGCCCCACCGGAGTAGACTCATCCCAAAGCCCTGTCACAGAAAATGCTGGCACGTGGAGGCGTACCCCCTCGCTGCTTCAGGCAAACTTGTCGCCCGTGCATTACAGCATGGATCCAGGTTCATGGGCTCAGACGCCTGAGCAACGTGAATATGGTACATCACTGTCCCCCACATCAGCGCACTGGAGTGCACAGATGAGAGCATGATTCTCTGACAGCTCATCTGCTTGCATTTCTTCACTCAGGCGCGCCAGACGGACGCCAGCAATTCTGCAGTGCGAAAACTTTAGCGGTCTGGTAAGCAGTTTCCGAGCAGCATAGAGGATTTCTGCGTATCCAGAATGTCATGCAACGACTTCACTGGTGTGGATCATAACTGGTACTGGTTTGCTCTTGTGATTTTAGGCTGTTAGTATTTATCACGGTGACGATTGACTGGGCCATGATGCTAGTATGCATGACATTTAATGGAGGCTTGTTCCTTGCGGTGGTCAGCGGAGTTGCGACTGGGCAACTGCTCCTGCAACGTAGCAGTGACAGAAGCTTCGCTTGCTGCTCTGATAACACACACGGGTGATGTGGAACCGGGCACCATAACATGTATATGTAGAAGCACATGAGTATGTCAAGGAGGAGAAGGTCCCCGGCTTCGCATTACTCTGTATCTGCCAGCAGCATAAATGATCCAGGTCTTCATGTTCAGACAGGCAAATGTTGGAGAGGCACGGACTTTACTACTATTACTCTAGATCGCCATACAGTGCATTTCGCACACATAGTCAGACCAGTGGTGGCTATGACAAACATGGAGCGGACCGCTCCCCCAGTTCCTACCATGGTTGTATGCCGACATGCGCGATGAGCCCGACGTCTCAAATGACTTGCAAAAGTCGATGAGAGCCTTGTGGCCGCATGTCGTAAGTGCGAGTAAATGTACGTTTCGGCTACTGCAGCTTCGGAGTTGCAACGTGTTAGATATGACACCAGGAAGCCATCGTAAGAGCCTCAGCTTCTGCCGAGTTGTGTTTTCTCAGTACAGTCGCTAGCGTTGCAACACACCCTATTATTTCTATGCCTGATGGCACGCCTCCCAATTTACCTTAGCGCTAAACAGGCATCGCAAGAAACTCGTTCAATTCAGAAGCGCATTGCTCAGTCAGCCAGAAATGATCGCTTACTCAGGTACTGGCGAGGCGCAGGGTGGGCTCAAGGCGAATCTGTTGGCTATTGTGAACACAAACGCACACACGAACACCGGATACTGTGAGCAACAATATGAATGTTTTCCCCCTTCCGAACAATTAGGACAACCGATTTGCTCATGAAATAGTGGTAATGATGCAAGTCCTATAGGCCTCACTCTTAATGGTTCTAGGCGTATCTGCTGTGGACAAGATCAGCTCCTTAAGCTCCTTAAGTGCCATGGGCCGGACAGAAAGCATCATGGCTGTAAAGCCTGAGATTACACGGGCAGCCACTGAAGTGCCAGGAAGACTCTTGCTAGTGTTGTGGGGGTCAGGTAGAAACAACGAAGATAACAGGTGCAGCGATGTGCACGCTTTTCCCATAGTTAGTAAAATTTGCTAAACAGCCCGCTTTGGAACTGCCTGGCAAATAACTTGGCAGCGTTTGTGCCAGAAGCAAGGAGAGCCTGGCAACGATTCATACAATACATAAACTTTTCGCCAAGTGTGCCTGGCAAAGTTATGAGTTTTAAGATGGAAGACTGATTAGCCCTTCGTGATACACTGGCATTCCCCATGCAAAAAAAACCGCCATCCTGAGAAAGCTACGGCTGCGTGTGACGCTGTTCCTGTACTCTGGCACCCAGTTCTTCGATATTGTCAGCAACAGACTTTTTAGGGTGCTTTGCTCATTCTGCGTGCTTAGTTGGTGGCTGCTTCTCCAATACACGCTTTATCAGCGCTGGAAACAGTTTTCCCCACCAAACAAGGCCACAGGCAACTCATATGAATTGTAGCAGCAATGGCATTCTCGCCTCAGCACAAGCTGGGGAATAGGGTGCTCACCTCGACGCATTCAAGGAACGAAGTCATGCCTGCATCAAATCTCTTATTACTGTAAAAGAAGCGGCTCAGTCCCATTTCCCCGCCACCCCCATGGAGGGGGAGAACGACAACATCACCCCCATGGAGGGAGAGAACGACCACATCACCCCCATGGAGGGGGAGAACGACAACATCTTTCTTTCTGCCCAACACAATGTGCGCAAGCATATATTCTTGCGTCTGATAGACACATTTTGATCTGGATGCTCCTGTCTTCCTATACCCAAGTTTTTGCGGGAGGCTCATGCAACTATTGTCAACTGGAATGTGGGGGCGACAAACTTGGGGTTGGAGGTAAAGAATAGTGCATAACGGGTTCATCACGCTTTTAGAATACAAACGACGCACCCAAAATAAAAAGAAAATTGGCCTCTCGGCACGAGTCGGTAGTTGGATGGCTGCGTGCTGCACCTGTGGTAGAACACATCCAATAGGAGACATGGGTATCTCCAACCCGTGTTGACCTTCGACCATGAAGGGCACGATGGAGAAGAAACCCTGCCTGAAAACAAG
>NPHX01000022.1:293931-334113 GCA_002271815.1 Eimeria falciformis | reverse complement strand
CGTCCACTCACAAGAAATGTGCTGTAAAAGTTATTGTTGGTGTCTGTTATCGTTCCATACCCTGGCAACAGCCTCGCTGGTCGTTCAGCTTACCTATTCCCTAATTGTTTATTGCGAAAAGGAACCTTGAAGTCCAAATGTGAAACGCGTCATTGACGACGTTACTGCGCTTCAATCTCTGAAGCTTTTGGTTGCTGTACACAAAAAACCGTTCCATTACTTTTCTATTGATAAAACCCATGCAGAAGCAACAAATATCAGAGCCGTAGTCCACTGCCATGAAGGTGTACCCAAACGCCGCCAAATTTCGCCACCAGCAAGCATATGAAGCGTTTACAGGCAAACACAAAGCAGCTTACATCATCGTGATGCATAACTCGTGTTAAATGATTCGAAAAAAGGAACGCTAACTTTATATATCTCATGCAAACCCTACAATTCAATTCTCTTTCTGGGGCGCCAACTACTCCAGAAAAAAATATTTTTTGCACAAGCTGAGCCTCTTCTTCAAACTTCTGAAACTTTGCCACTGCGCAGCTTTCAGCGTCGGTAGTTATAGAAGTGTCCACTAGGATACTACTGCTGCGTTCAATTGTCTTGAGCCCCTTCTCATACTTGCGTGTTAAGCATTTCTTATGCCCATTCGCTGAGTCAACTTTTGCAGTGGCGGTGTCAAGTCATTTATAGCATAGATGATGCAGTACTGCCCAGCCGTGAACGCTGTCAGTTGTTTAGGCCACTTGATGGAGGTACCAGCAGCTTCCACTGCAATGCGTGGCGCAGACGAGTGAGCTAGCCAACCTTTGAATTCTCTTTACGATGGAGGCATTGTATGTTGTTGGGTGCGCGTACTCTCTCTGATGGGCAGCAGTACTACGAATGCGTTATCTGTTTAGGGGTATAACTCAACGTTGTTTTGTAGGTCATCTACGTCTTGTATTCGTGCCAGTGATGCCTCTAAGTCTTGTTTGACTTCTATAAAGGGCTTCCATGAGTCCCTCTCTGTTCGTTCGATTGACTGGACTGCATCATTTACCATAAAGGGGCGACGCCACTAGCTTCGGCATATTGACGATACCAGCTAATAAACACCCAATCGGTAATGACCTCCCATAAAGCAAATAGCAAGACACAGTGCAGATATATCAGCAGAAGTAAGATTATACACTGTCAAATTGGCTGCAGTAGTTCACAACGTTCCTATTAACGCCTCAATGATTTCTTATATAAATAACAGACGAAGAAAGTCAAGCAGCATACGCTAGCTGCAGCCCTGTTGACCAGCTGCTTCCCGCCTTTTTTAATATCTACGAAATACTTTATTTAAAAGCGTAGAACGAGGAAGTCATGTATTGTGCATGCACACTGAAACGGGGCTGGACGCACCCCTCCCTGTGTCCAGCCCGGTTCCACAGCATGCCAAGGCTCTACCAGAGCATTCACACACCGATTTATTTACGCCTATATTCTTTGTTTTGGACGCGGAGTGCTTCTGGCTTTTGCGTTTTGTGATGGTCTGACGAAGTTTTATACTGGAAAGTTGGTGCAGGTTGCCATTTCTGTAGTCGAGCTAATCAGATTTTGTCGAACCATGGCGAGCCATGCCGTAAGCTTTTCCCTCAAGCACTCTCTTCTTTATTTGCATTCACAAATTAAGGGACTCGGGCTGCAAGCTAGATAATTTGTAGAGCTTCACGGCAGCGCAGTAGGAACTTCTAAGCAGACTAGTTGCTGCAACACTCAAGGGCATGGCCATTCATGCGCTGTTTCCCTTGGCAAGGCCATGGTAGCTTACTTTTTATTACTGCTGTTTCAAGGTGTCTTTTGCTCTTAACCGAATAAACTCTCCACAGAATTGCCCCAGCTGGCAGGGCCGCTTTCAGTGGTCAGACACTTGGGGGTGAGCGGATAGGCCAAAATTGCACTGTTTCTGTATTTCTACTGTCGAAAACGCAGAGAAAGCGCCTCATTCGTGACTTCCGGAAACTTCAGAGTGACCCACCGTACGGCGTAAGTGGTGCTCCGGTTCAAAATGACATAATGCGCTGGCATGCCGTGATATTTGGCCCTGAGGACACACCATGGGAAGGAGGTGCGTGTTCAAGGCATGGGCTTTTGAATGGTTCAGGTAATTCGTTTTCTGGGCCTCTGCATTACTGGTGCTCCACATGTTTCCATCTTTGTTTGCTATGTCACCCAGGGACGTTTCAGCTGGAGCTCAGGTTCAGCAACGATTATCCAAATAAGCCCCCGCTTGTTCGATTTCTCTCCAAGTTGTTCCATCCTAACGGTGAGGCAATGACCATGAGATTAGGCGGGCAGGCATGAAGACAACGTGCAATTGGTGCTAACCTTGTAGGCTGTTAAACAGCCGGCATTTTGCGTGTGTTGCATGCAGTGTACAATGACGGAAACATTTGCCTAGATATCCTGCAGACGCAGTGGAGCCCGATTTATGACATATCAGCAATTCTTACTTCCATACAGGTTAACTGGCGCCTCCATGGCTGATGCTTAGCTGCAATAGGCCTGACTTTTCACAAGGATACAATTGTTAGACACACTGCTATCTATGGTGTACTGTGCAGTCGTTGCTGAGCGACCCTAATCCAAGTAGCCCCGCAAACCAAGAAGCTGCTCGCCTGTATGCAGAAAATCGGCGGGAGTACAACCGCCGTGTGCAGCAGTGTGCAACCGAGTCGTGGAAGGCTGTCGAGACCTCGGAGCCCGGACCATCACGGCCGGCCACCAGCTCGGCCGCTCCAGAACCTGCTGGAGATACTGTGAATGCTTCGCCAGAGGCGGTTGCAAACGAGTTATTTGAGGCACCGGCGGCCAACCGTGAAACGCACGGAGCGGAGGACGGTGGTGGAGAGAGCCTCGAAGAGAGCAGTGCTTCATAACTGCGAAAGTATAGCAGTAGTTATCGAGACAGATAGTCACCTGGACGTCCTTCGCTGTGTGATGAAAAGGCTACTTGCCCATCTAATTGCCTTACGTCTTGCTGAGTTGTCTGCTGTGCTATGCAACTAAAGGTAATCCTTCTGTGCCCTACGGTGAGAAGGCGTTCGCTGGGTGGATGGAAATAAGCTGTTGGCCCTTTCTGGGGGCACGCGGTACATTGCGTTTGGAAGCTAAAGATGGCATTTTTGTGTTTTGGCTGTGGGTTGAAGCAAGAGACGCGAATGTCAGAGGGTTTCTGGTGGCATCGTTCTGTGCCGAATCTCGGCGGTGCTCAGAATTCCTCAGGTGTTGGCGCAGGACGGCAACGAGTGCACTAGTGGGGAAGGCCTTCCCGTTTCGTAAAAATTAGGGTGCAGATACGCCAGCCAACTTGGGGCCTTTCATGAAGTAACTTACACTGGCCAGCCCGAGAAACGGAGCAGGTTTTGCCCCGTTAATGCCTATGAACTCAGCTATGGGAATGCGCACGCACCTAGCTGTACGTTCCATGGCGAGCTAAAGAACCGTTTTTTGAGTAGGGTCTGTATGCATTGCTTTGAAACAATTTCTTGACACTCCCGCCACATGAAAAAGAGGCTCGACGCAGTACATTGCATAGTAAACCTCGGCGCCTGGCGTCTCCCATGCGAGGCAACGTCTCTGGCATGAAATCACGTCGCGCTGTATGACTTGTTGGCAGAATTGGAGGCTCGAGCCTCTTGAACTGCCGCATTCATCTCCTCTCTGAAAAGCACCCACACTGCAACACGTCTCAGGCTGATTAGAGTGACGTAGAACCGACATTAGCAACAGTTACAGGCTGTGCTGCTCAAGTCGACGACTCAAGCGACAAACACGTAAAAAAAAGATGGCCCTCTATATCGTTGAGCGGCGGCTTGCCACTTCGTTTTGTCGCTGAGCCGCCGACAAAACAAAGTTATTCGCCTCCGCTAGCTGAACACAGAGGCGAATTACACTCTTGTGCCGCAAAAAGAAAGGCCGTTTGCGGCAGAAGCTGGCAGCCCTTACCGGATTTGTGCGTTCGACTGATCCAGTCGCAGGGCATGCCACAATTCAGCAATGTACTCTTCAGTTTCTCCAGCAAGGCGGTGAGCACGTGCCAAACGGTAGTGGGCCTTGCTCCACTCTGGGCGCAGCTGCGTTGCCTGCAGTGAACGCAACAGCAAGCAAACGTCTGGCGCTATGTAAAAATTGTACGTTCCCTAGAGGACCTCATGTGCACAGTAAGAGAAACATGCAAATCGTAAAGGGTGAACAAAAGGTGATTGATAGTCAATCGCAGCGTCACTGCTCAGATTTCAGGAAGCCGGCTGCTTGTAGTGAAAACTCGCTTCAAATAAGCTCTAGGTCGACATTCCTTACTGCACATGCATCCTGCAGGGCGCCTTGTGCGTCTTTCAAGCTTTCATTCGCGAAACTTCGATTTGAATATAAAACTCCCAGCAGTTCTCTCGCTGCTTCCGCTCGCGGGCAAGCGTCGATTGCCTGAAGATACGGGTACGTCAATACACGGCATGGCAAAACTCGGAGTGAAAAACTCAGTAATAGACGCAGTTCGATGCAGAAGTATTGAAACTAAAAGCACCCTGTGAGATCAGCAGCCAGGTGCCATACAGGTGGTGTGCGGCCTTGTACGTACTTGCGAGTATTTTTGCTTCGCTTGGGAAAAATTATTCTGCCTGAAGGCGACGTTACCTTCGTTTCTCAGCTTTTCTAACCTGCTCATCACTTGCTTTGGCAATAAAGCACTGTCATCTAGTGTGACCAGTACGGGAGCCGGAGTGCTAAGCGTATCGGCTGGCTCCAATGTGGAGGCCGAAAGCGACGCTTTCTGAGTAGCAATACGCACAAGGACGCAAAGTCTGCAGGAGGCACGCATGCAACTAATAGAACAGCTTCTGCAACAAGCTGAGCCACGCAGGAACAAACAGAGGAATTCTCAAAAAAGAAGCGCAGTGTGGGGTGGAGCGTACAACATTTGTCATCCGGAATGAGCACTTTTGCGGGCTTCTTTCTACTTGCAAGCAAAACACGCTGGCAGTACAGAGAATGCACAGAAAGGGATGCTCTTAACAATTCCTCTTTTGCGAGCCCTGCTTACCGCGGATGCCGGACACATTGGGGATCGTTTTGGGTCGGGATTGATACCTAGGGGTTCCAGTAATTTTGTCACCGCCTTGGAGTTATGGCGCCGAGCAAGGTCTAAAGGGGTCGTGCCGTCCTGCAAAGGCAAGTCAGCAGATGGACCCAGTAGTTACAACTTGTTTTACGCACAAAACAAAAACACAGCCTCACCATAACTTGCCAATGAACTCTAAATGCAGCAACTATTATGGTTCACAGAAAAGCAAGGTGGGCAGAAGTCTAGCCCGCCGGCCAGCCGATGAACTACTTAGGCAGGGCTCGGCGCTACAGACGTCACGCCCACTTTCGTGAGAAAGCTCGATTTCAGCGGGGGAGCCATGAGCTATAGAAATAGCGAAGCCCCTGCCTTGGCTGAGGTCACTCACCCGCGCCACTGCGCTCCAGTCAGCGCCGGAGTCAAGTAGCAGCTGTGCACAGGTGGAGGAGTCCGTCTCTGCTGCGCAGTGGAGAGCTCTGAAGCCCTCGCTATCAACCGAGTCAGGGTCTGCTCCTCCTTCCAGTAGCAACTTCACTATGTCGCACGCACCTTTGGAAGCGGCCAGTATCAGAGCCGGCGGAAAAGGGCTTGTAGGGGAGGGGCCCGCAGCAGGCCAGTTCGGATCAGCACCGGCCTTCAGCAACAACTCCATCACTTCCTTCTGAAGAGTTACTGCTGCTATTTGAATGGGGGTACCAAGTGAGGAGATCTTGTTCACCTGAAAAAAGAAGTGTGGACAGAACAGTGCGGACAAAAGAGGGACACACATCGTGGGCACCGCTCAAACCAAATAACCTACACGCCCTGAATTGACGCAATGAAGCGCCCCATGCAACGGCTCAACGATGCTTGTCTCGCTTTTACCTCAACATTTCTGCATGAGCGAGTGCTCATAGTACTGCTGATTGACTTACAGTTGCACCACGATTGAGAAGACGCTCCACTGCGGCAACCTTGCCGGCATAAACCGCTTCATGCAGCGGCGTGCTGCCTCCCTCGCTCTCTGCATCGACCTCTGCTCCCTTGTCTAGGAGCAGCTCGAGGGCCGCAACGTCACCCAGAGAAGCTGAGGTGAATAGAGGCGTTTTGCCGCTGTTATCACGAGTCGTAACCGCTGCAGGGCACTGTTCTATAACAAAAGCTATAACATCCATTGAGCCCCCAAGTGCTGCAAAATGCGCTACGGTGCGGCCATTACCGTCCTTGAATCCCAGCAAGAGTTCTGCCTTCGCCGCATCACCACCGTCTCCACAGTGACCCTCGTATCGCTTCTCTATTTTTTGCATGACAAATTGTAGTTCCTTAAGTTTGCCATTTGCCGCTGCTTCCATAAGAGAAGTCAGCAGGCCACGGTCAGTCATAAGGGACTGGTACTTTTCTGAGGGCACTGTGTCTGTCGCCATCTTCGAAGCCATCTAGAACTTACACATTCAGGACCTAAAAATATCACAATAATAAAGGGAAATCAAGTACAATGCCACAAACCGTCATCCATAAACCAGAACAGTTCTTGCAAGAAAATGTAGACAGGGAGGCGACTAGGGTGCTGCCAAGAGAGCCCCGTTTGGGACCACACCGCATAGCCAAGACGCTAATAATACGGAGCAGCAAAGAAGATATGAATTAGGTAAAGTAATGGAACCTTCTTTTCCTTATTCACGCTGCGGGGCTTCTGGGTCAATAGAGGCGGGTCTATGGTGGGGCCCTAGAGAAAATCGGAATCGACGATCCTATTCCCTTGTTATCTTGTTTCCGCTTTAAATTGTAAAGCAGTATGTTTGTATTGTTGTGCAGTCGACGTGTTAAGTAACTTAAGCTAATCCCAAAGTGTGCACCGATTGGGCCGCTCTGTACGGTTTCGCGATCAGTGCTCTCTTTCGGATGGATGGGAGCGATACAGTTTTGGCCCCCGGCGATATCACCAAACTTGCGCCCGCTTCCAATGCTGAGTTATTTGAAGCGGCTTATGAGTGATATTAGTATGCATTTTAACCAGTAAGGACTGAGGGTACTGGTTGGTGCCTATAGAGCTTCGTGGTCCCCCCTAAACTCCGCGGGTTTTCCCTTTCGAGGTGTCGGAGTGGAAGTTTTCCGCCGCCATGCTTCGCCCTGGCTTGTGCTCAGCTGTACGCCTTTGGGCATCCCGTGGCACTCTTTTGACGAAAGCCGTTCTGTACAAACGGCGTTTCTTGCAATCCGAGCTGCCCTTCCCCTGCAGAGACATCTTGACAGTAAATACTTTTGTTGCTCCGCTGGGAAGCCCTCTTAAGAGGACGAGCCAGCATCCTCGTGATGAGATTGGGGCCGTGGAGCCTTTGCTATTGCGGGCAAGTTGTGTAGAGCAGCGGAGGTTTGTCGCCCGCGTCAAGGTGCACCGCTTCGCTGGTGTTATTCCGCTTAAAGTCAGGTCACCTAAGTCGGAGTGGTATATTCAGGCGGAAAAAGAATTTTTAAGCGAGAGGGAACAGGTATGCAGGTGTTCCACTTTTGCTTACTAAAGGGCTACAGATGTTCTTTTTTCTCATCCATAACTACGCTCGAAGCTGCTCAGTCACTCACATCCGCATCAGGACATTTTGGAGTCCTCTACAGGGACTGGTTAAATTTCTTGGGTTGTTTTGTTCGAATTACGGTCTTAGGTACCTGATGGGTACATCGAAAGATGGAGAGAGGAAGACCTGGAAAAGCTAGATCCCCCGCTGCGCGAAGTCCTTTCACTTCGCTGTGCTTCCAACTCGCAACTTCACAAATGGAGAAAGTTACAACTTTGTCGGCAATTACAGCGACGTCCGTTTGACACGGGCAGCAGCGCCGTGCAGAGTAAGCAAATGCAGGCACTCCAGCTGGAGGCCCATGATGCCCCTCAAAACGGCAATTCTTCGGTATTTATTTGAGCCTCAGCTCCCCAACAAATCTGACTGAGATGCTAAAGTGAGGGATGACATCAATAATGCACGTTGATGTGTAAGTTGCCATGCAGTCGCGTGTCTTACCGAGAACATCCTGAATGCTCGCCAGCACCTGCTACGGCACCGTCGTGATCATTCAAAAAAACGAATTTTGTCTATTTGGCTGGCGCGGCGGCATCGCGCTATGAAGTACCTCTACCGAACAGATTACGACTTGTACAAGCTTACCTGCCGCATTCTGCGTGAGGGGCGGTGCAGCCGATCCCGCTGCTTGTTTTCCCAGACAGTACCAGTGCCCCTATTACAACTATTTGAAGTTGTACTTATGTATTTACTTATTCTGGGCTTTGAGGAGGCCGAGACAGTACCTCCAGTTCATGTAGTGCAGCACCAGTGGTAAACCAGCACATAAGGCCTTCAAAGTCGGCCAGTGATGACCAAAACGACTCCAGATGTCAGGTTTTGTCCGCTAATTGTGTCTGTTGTTTGCACTTGTGAGTCTCTTGCAGGCATCAAATGCGTCCACTTCGCGATCCCTGACTCCAGGGACAGGCAGCGTGTACGGTCTCTCTGACAACATCCAGTTGCATCCGGAAAGTCGTTAGTCGTTCTTTGCTACATGTATATGATATGTCTAATCGCTGCATTCTCATACATTCGGTAGATGAATGTCGTGTCGCTTCTTCTGTGTAGGCAATAAGCCCTGTTGCGGTTGATGGAGATCGCTGCAAGTTCCTTATTCGGCAGCGCCTTTGGAAAGGTAATTCTCCCAGGGCCACTTTCTGGCAAATGGATTTAATGGTTGGAAACTATTTTGAATTTGGTATTTCTGCTTGTCAACATCACGTTGGTAGCCAAGCAAAGTGTATCCGTTGCAGGGGCCTTACTGCGGTTTATAACACCAGAAACTGCGGCAATCTGTACTTTTGGGGGTCCTTGTTGCCCCTATATGCACCCATAGGAAGAGAAAAATATAGATTTTCCCGCCCGAGTTGTACTTTTTGCTTTACATTTTTTTGCTTTATGTGCACCGATTGCGCTGCTGATGTGCAATCGGAGATTTCACAGTCTAATGCCATGTGGTGATTCGTGATCAGGGCGCTATCGGCCTCGGCCTGTTAAGCAAACTGATGGAAAGATCGTGCGCTACACCCGTCACGTGATGGAACAGCCACCGCCAGGATGGAACAGTAAGCCACAAGCAACGCTGCCTGTCTGTGTCCTCGACTCTCAAACAGTCAGGTCCAAATAACCATGGGTTCCTATCTCCTAGGTAGGAGGGCCTTGCGAATAGCGGTGATACAGGTAGCTAACGCAAGATCCGAGTGTGCGGACAAGCGTGTCTGCTGCAGTGCCGCATGAAACAAAGCCACAAATCAGCCGAGCTTGGCCTTATGGCGTCAAAGAGGAGCGTCTTCGGGGGGAATATACAATCCCCAATCCTACAGCGGCAGGTATTGGCTACTGTCCGGTACCACTCTTTTTTTAGTCTGAGCGGCTATCGCTACACAGCGACGGCGCGCCTGTCTCACAGACACGCGCTACAGGATAAGATATTCTGCGGCGGATCCAGGAGGCCTTTCTTGTTTTTCAAAATTTTTGCAACCCAGTCAACAGGGCCGCATTCTTTAACGGACAACGATTTGGTCTTATGGCATGTTAATGATAATACTGTGAACGTTCCTGAAATCCATAGGCTCGCCCCCTACCTGCGAAGGCAACGTTGGTGTCACTTACCGATATCTGAGGATCAGCGGTAAAGCATACAGCAGAGGGCTTATGCTAGTTTGCGAGCTGCTTGTTTGTTTTGACAGTGTTGCGAAAAGATATCAGCTGTGGATGCGCACAGATATGCACGTTTTGGCACCGGAGATACTGCAATCACAAAACATACTGAAATATGAGCAGCGTTATATTTTGACTTCACACGATTGCGAAGTAATGCGTTGATAGGGGGATTCAGGGACAAAATCATGGAGAGGCATTCCAAATATATTTACGCAGTATCATGATGCTTTTATAAATCAGTTGATGAATCAACCGGGGATTTGAAAGTGTCTGAATGAACAACTAGGTATTTTTGTGATTGGCTAGCTTTTGAATCCACACATCTTCTGTATGGGCCATGTGGAGACGAAGTATTACACGGAGCTAGTTCCTTTTTATTTTCTTTTCTGGCTGCCTGATACGTGTGACCGAAGGTTTTCCTCGTGGCTCGTATGTAGTCCATATGGTTTTGATTGTCGGCGATGTTCACTGGGGCAGTCAACTTTACCCTACCGATTGTCTTACAGGAGTAGCTCTCTCCAGTAACCTAGCAATTACTTCCTCTTGTTGATTACCAGCTCATTTATGATGTTTAAGGCTGTTTTTTTAATAACAAAAAGCCAGGCCACGTCTTGGTTGGAGAGGTTACACGCGTTATGCGGTGCTCAAGACGAGAAGTAACATGCGAATCTCCATCAGATTGCAGCATCATTCTCACCTGGAACAGTCCTCAGTCACAGAGGAGGTACAAAATGAAAAAATTGCATCAGCTGGCCCTTTTAGCCTCACCGAAAGTGGTCATCATAAAAGGCGCTACTTTCCCTCTACAGATCCCCTCGGAAATTAATACCTTATACACAATAAGGCGTAAGCAGCGTTTTTAAGGCAAATTGAGCGTCGCGAAGTACTTCTGTGAATGTTCGTAGTTCTGCAGCCAACAGGAGTATTCCACCAAGAAATCGAGTGATCAACGAAACACAGCATTCACAATATCCGACTCCTTCCCACTAAAAGACTTTCCAAAGTGTCAAAAAGTAAACGAATAGCTACTTTTGTCTTCCGCTGCCCTCTCGCATTAATTCCCCTAAATCCCTGGGGCCCCCTACCATCCTAAGCACCCTATTTCGAACCTTCGTTTGTTCTTATTTTCCTTCGCTTCCAGAGGTAGCCGTTGTCAGATTCTTGAAAAGCTTAATTTGGAAAGGTGCATCACTTCACAAACCCTCCTTGCTTACAGACAAAGGGGTGGGAGCCCTCAAGGAGGGGCCCCGCCCTCCTTGGATGATATGGAGGGCCTCTCGCGCTCACAAGAGGGTCAGAACCTACACGGGGAGATGAATCACGCTTACAGCAGTTCATATGCATTAGGCGAACCCCTGGTACAGTCCCGCAGGTCTTTTGGCGACACAAACGGAGCCGGGGCCCTGTTGAGCGGGAGTACCTTTAATGGGCAGCAGCAAAGGCAGCAAGCGCAGCTATGCAAGCAAATCTTGGAGTCCCTAGGGTGCGGCTTCCTCTTGCAGCAACATCAGCAGCAGCGGCCCTCTGCCTCCCTATCCTCTCTCGCTCACCGGGCTGCCCTGTCCGCAGAAAAAGGTGACGTGCGTGGAGCCGCAGAAGCTGTCGTATGCTTTTTAAAAGAGTTAGGTGCTGCCCTTCGTGCTGAAGATGCAGTGCAGCCTCATCAGACACATCCAAGAGCAGTGGCAGAGTCAGCTAGAGCTGTTGTCGCAGTTATAGCGGAGTACTGTCGGGCTAACTCAACAGCAAATGCTGCGGAGCTGCTTGTGCAGCGTGAGCTGGTGCGATGCGTCTCTTTTCTGTTCCGACTTTCCCCAAAGTTGGGGGCCCCGGGGTCTGTTGAGACGCGGGGGGCCCTGACTATTGCCTCTGCTGTTGCTGTGACACTACACCGAGTCCTTGGGGTTGAGCCTCGCCCCAAAACAGACAGGGGCCTGCAGCGTCACCTACAGCAACAACAGCAGCAACAGCATATACTCGCTGCGGGCTTGGCAGCAGCACAGCCGAAACAGGTAGCACTAATGCGCACCCTGCTGCTCTCTATGCACGCTTTGCTGGCGGAGCTTGTTAGGGCAAGGAATGCTGCTGCTGCTGCTGGGTGTGGCGCTCTCCCGCCGATGGCTGAGGAGAGCACTGCCTCTGCTATGGCACCTCCAGGTACAGTGGGAGAAATAAGTATCGAGTTACTACTGCTGCTCTTGCCTCTCTCCCTCGCGCAGCCCTCCCCTGCTAATCAGTTATCGCTGCAGCTGCGCAGCATAACAGCACCGAGTGGCTGGGGTCCTCCCTGCGAGCTGACCACAGACTTCGCCTCAACACAAGAAAGTGAACCCGACAACAGCTTAAAACGCCCCTCTCCCCAAAATGCCACCAGTGCCTCTGCTAGCTTGAGCTGGCGCAGGACCTCCCAGGAGGGGGCCCTGCGGGGGGCTCCAAGGGCCCCCACTCCGCAAACTCCTCGCTCAGCAACGGGAGCAAAAACGCCAAACCCGAAACTTGGGGCCTCTCCAGTGCGGGCAGAATGCCTTAGGTGTGTTGAAGGGCTGCTGAAGCTCTCTGGGAGGGAACTCTTTCCTTACTGGAGTTTGTTGCTGCACTACAAAGCCCCCCGCCTGCATCGGTCGTCCCAGCCCCAGTGGGGTTTTTTGTTATCTACGGCCCTTGCTGGGGCTCTTCAAGAGGGGCCCAAGGAGGTTCTTTCTGCAATAGTGGAAGCAAGGGGACCCAGAGGGGGACTGCAGGACGAGCAACAGCAGGAAGCTCTGGACCAGTGGCTTTGGGAGCTCCTGGGAACACAGGGGAAAGAGCAGCAAGAGCTTGCCTGGGCATTTCTCGCCACAGCCGACGAGAGCACAAAGGCCAGTCTCCACGCTGCTTTTCCGCTTTATGCCAACTTCTTTACAGCAGCCTGCAGCGTGTGTGACTAGTGACCCTTTTCTGGCATTCATATGCGACCAGGTTGCAAGACCTTGATTATACGGACACTGTAGTCTACACGTAGTGTTCAATTTGGTGGATGTTTGTCATTTTGTGACGTTTTTCTCAGGTCCGTAAGGCGGCGCTTGGCTGTTTGTGCGCTCTACTAGAGGCTCCTCCGCTTCGCCAGTGGCCCGCCACGACAACGAAGTGCGGTCGCTGCGGCCCAAAAGCTCTGGTGATGTCTGCAGATGCGTGGCAGCGTCTGGTGGGGCCCCTGGGCTTCCGTGACTCTTCGGCTGGAAGTGGGGACACTGGGGAAGGGCCCCATAGTTTGTGCTGCTCCATGCTTCCTGCAAGACAGCAGCAACCATCGGGCCCCGGCGCTTACACATCGCTTTCGAGGACAGTTACGCAGGTATCACGCTGCGCTATCTTCACTCTCTTCGCGGTCATTCGCAGCCAACTTGTGGGGCAGAGGTCGCTGCCCTTTGCGTGCGACAATACACCCAGTAAAACAACTGCAGCTGCTGCTCCGTCGTCTCTTCCTCGTGCCACCACTTTTCCTGATGCCGCCGCCTCCTCAGGAATAATGGCAGATGCGGCATTGCAGTTGCGCAGCCCTCGGTGTCAGTCTAGCCAGCAAGGTTCACAACCTCCTCCTGAACACGACAGCACACGAAGCCCGGCTGCTGTGGCCTTCCGAGGTCTTGCCGAAGCGCTCCCGGCGCTGCCTCTGGGCATTCTGCAACCCGGCATAGCTGCTGCTGCCATCCGGCTCACCCATCCAGTTGTGCTGCTACTTGTAAAGACACTGCAGGAGCAGCGTCAGCAGCTGCTGCAGCAACCGCAGCAGCCAGAGAGGTCTGTCTGCTGCTTGTGCTTGAGTCTGGAAGCTCCAGAGTCGAGCGGACAGCAGTGGTCAGCCCTCAATGCACCAGCCGCCACTGTGGCACGACGAGCGCAGGCAGGGGCTCTCCCTCCAGAAATAGCGGCCACAGCAGGTAACGCTTCTTGGAACCCTGTCAAGCTTTCAACTGCCCAGCCAAGTAAACGACTAGTCTTCGACAGCACACCGGGTGGAGGCACGGCCGTGGCAAGCATACATGCATCGCGGGGAGATTCCGGCGCTTTGGAAAGTTTTGAGGCTTTCGCTGTGCACGTTCTCGCAAGGGGCCTCAGGGCCCTGCATCTTATGTGCCCTTGCCTGTCCATGCTCACTGCGGTTATCTCGGGACGACAGAGGCAGCCCCAAGTGCCAGAGGCGTTGCTCCTCCCCATCAGCAAAAGTGCCACTGTCGCGGGCCCTTGCTGCCTAGCGGCGCTTATCTGCCAGGCTGTTCAGACATTTACCTCACTCTGGTGCCACCCCACAAGGGTTTGCGCCGATTATACGAGGCTGCAACCGGCCATGAGCTGTCTTGAAACTCCTATTAGAGGCTCTGTACGGTACCCCAACAGAGCTTCTTGCGGACTGCCTGCGGTGGCAACGGCAACAAGAAACGGCAGCAGAAATGGAGATGGGAAGGGGGAAACTGCGTACTGCAGCAACTGTGGGCGCCATGGCTTTGCTCTTATCGACGGACTCTTATCCGTGCTGCACGCCATCGCGAAGCGGTACCCACAAGTGCTATTGCTGCTGCAAAATGGCTCGCCGGCAGCGGAAACAGGAACACACGGATGTGAAAGCGAGGGGGGGACTGAGGTCCCTCAGGCCCAGCGTGTATCTGACCAGATGAGCAGCCCTTTCATTAAGATGCTTCGCTCCATTTTTCAGTCTCGTATCCCCAACATTTGCAACAGAGCAGCAGCTCTTGCGGTAGAAGTGCTTGAGGTTATGGGAGCGGCTAAAACAGGTGAACGTCGGGAGGAGCCTCGTCTGAACCGTGAGACCCTGGAGGAAGGCACTTCAGTGAGAAGACAAGGGGCCTCTTTTGAAGCAGCTTCGAGCGAAGCGATACTTCAGGCAACGCGTGCATCCCTGGTGGATCTACTGCATTCCCTATTGGTTGTCCCGCTCTTGTCAGGAAGGTCCCCAAGCACCAGTATTCCTGAACTTCGCAAGTGCGAGGACCAGCAGCACGCAGCTGGCCACCTCTGCACGCTGGCACCACCGGAGTCCATGTCTCCTGAGCAGCTAAGCAGCACATGCGCGTTTCTCTGTTGTTTGACGCACGAGGAGTGGCAGCGGCACGGCCTCGTAGACTGGTCAGTCTTAAAAGCCCTCAGAGGCCTCACCCTACCCCACCACCACCGCAGCGTGCGCCTGGCAGTTGCAGCCGCCCTCGGGGCCTTTGCTTCACACGCGGTGCAGGTGGAACCGTTGATGCGCCCAGCTGCAGGGGCCTTGGAAGGCAGTACAAATGTAGCCGCAGCAGAGGAAGTGTCCACTGCAACGACAGACTTTGTCCCATTCCTGGACGGCCAGGGGGTACGAGAGGCGCTGTTTTGTCTGCGGCTGCAGCTGGCGGACCCCCTGCCTGACGTGCGTGCCGCTTCTCTCTGTGCTCTCTGTGAAGCAGCAGGAAAACTGCAAGAACAGCAGCAGCACAAGTCTTCACCAAGACACCTAAAGCAATCAACATGCAACATGTGGGGGGAAGTTCTGAAGGCCATCAACGACATGTTACAGGCTGGAGACAAGTCCGCAGTGGCTGCCGTCGGGTTGCGGGCGGTAGGAGCTGTAGTTCCTTTGGTTTTGCTGTGTGCCTCACAGCGTAGGCATCCCCTCCACCAGGTGGAAGAGCCTTTACTCCTCTCTGCAGCAGCTGATGATGTCAAGAGCGAGGCAGAAGCGACGCAAGCAACACACGAGAATCGCATAGGTACTTTTTCCCATCAGTGGAGTCCAAGAGAAGAAATCCTTCGCTCATTGACTCTGCTCGGGTCAGCGCTGAGGCCCAAAGGGGAGGGTGGGGAAGGCGGAACAGAAGCTGCGGCCCTCCAGAGCACAACACACGCCACAGCCGACAGCAATTGCGGAAGCACACTTGTTGCTGAGGTAGATGAAGATTTGTCACGTTCAGAGGCTGCGGCGGGTCTCAGGGAGATGAAGTTGCATTGGAACGCATGCCACAGCATTCGACTCATCTTTTCTTCCCCGTCAGCTTCCCTTTTCCTCGCCCAAGACAGCTGCAGGTAGGGCTTATCGGCCAACAGCAAGTCGCGTATTTGACGATTGTGGCCGTGTCGTGCCAGAGCTGACGCCACTGTCCGAATTGTCATGTGACAATAAGCTTCTCTCTTCCACGCTGACGTGGGTGCTGTGGTGTTGCAGGGTGCTGTCGGAGTTGTGGCTGGCGGCATGCGATTGTCTACGGACATCACAACTGGCAAAAGTGCGCTGCCATGCGGCAGCAGCCTTGGCTTCCATGGTGGAACTGCTCAAATCGGGCCTCCCCATGAGGGACACGCTCCCGGGTGAAGTGCCGAAGCTGTGCTGCGCAAACTGCGCGGCGCCTCTGCTCACCGAGGCTTGGTGTGCCGTGGCGGCAGCAGCCAAGACAGTCGTTCCCTCCGCCTTTCAAGCATACGGTACGCTTGCCCTGCATCTTCTTTTGTCTGTAGCCGGTCCTTGCGCTGACGATGGGCGGTCCTCGGCGTTTCCAGTTAGTAAGCAGCTTGTGACAAAAGCCAACAGCAACGGAGCATTAGGCATAAGAAGCAGGAGCGTATATACAGCGGCAGACTTGTCATTTGTTGTAAAGGTAGGTCACTCGCATTTGTAGCTTCGTTGCTTTATACTTGCGTTGTGGCTTCAGCCAACGAGCGGCCGGGTCCCGGCCCAGTGATGCGCCGGTATAGGGAATCCCTGCGCGGGAACTTGGAACGGCTACTAGTTTGCGGTCTTTTGTTCTACACACAACAAATCCTGAAGGCTGAGCAGGACAACCAAGCATCCCTCAGTCCTAAACACAGTCCAGAGGTTGCGGCCTTCGACAGCCACATCGCGAGCTCCACATCGGCAACCGGTGCACGAAAGTCATCGTGCGCGCTCCGCTGCGGTGGTTGCATAGCTAAAGGACACACCTCTCCAGGTCATGCCGCATTTGAAGCTCTCCAGCAGGCCATGGAATGCGCTCTGCAAACTGGTTTCTTCGTAGTGGCAACTTCATGAATTTTGTCAAAGGTTTTATCGCTACTATGTGCCTAATTCCTGGCAAACTGACATGCGTTGCGACTGATGCCCTTGGAGTCGTGATTTTTGGACGTGACGGAAGTATAGGGTAGCCCACTCTAGGCAGAACTTTCAGGATAGTTGCAAGACAGCTCTCCAACCGCTTCCCCTGATCGTCGCGTTGAAAGCTGCACTAAAGGGCCTCTAGAAAAGTTTGACGCTAGTTGACATGCTTCACTACCGTTCGCACTATTGCTGCAAAACTTTAAGAGTACCCTGAAATGCTGACACAGCAAGCGGCGTCATCCTTGTGTCTGGGGTCTGTTAGTCGCTTGCGATGTAAACGTTCCTTTGTGAACGTCAGCTACTACGACAGTGGCGCCTAATTTTGCCCTTACCTAAAGTTACCGTTCAGCAGGGTTTAAACAACACAGCTAGCAGTTGAGCCTCCCAACCACCTTACATACACAGACTGATGGGAAATGAAAGTATTCGGCTCGCTGTTGCAATGTTTAAAACGGGACTTTGAGAAATATTGCATTGATCGCCGACTTCCTTTGGTGCTCTTTTGGAGCATCATACTTTGCTGATCATCATATTGGAACCAACAGAGACCTATGACACAGACCTATCGCCTCATGAGTTCCTGAGGAACAAAAGAATAGAACACGACTGCAATTACCCATTTGTTTATAAGAATAACACTACATTACAAGTATAACAAAAGACAAAAGAAAAAGATGTCCGAACCAGGAATCGAACCTGGGTTTACACGGCCACAACGTGTTGTCCTAACCTCTAGACGATTCGGACCAGCTGCGGCTCTTCGTCCGTTAACGCTACTGCAATGTACTTACAACTTTATGCACTTTTATTGAAGTGTAAATGGAAGCCTGATGCAAGCGTTTTGTCTATAGCTCAAAAATGGGAAAGGGACGTTTCTCAGGTCCTTTGATGCGCTCTGCTATGGACTCCGCGTTGAATTCATTTCCAGTCTACTACATCGCAGAGCATTCAACGTTAGAAAATAAACCTGGAATTACTTTAAATGCCATCATGATGCAATTTTTGCAAGTCCAGCAAATGGAGCAGCTTCTATAAAGGAACAAGCCAGTGGTGTGCGCCGTACTCTTAGGTGAGGAATTGCTGTGCTAAGAGGAATTTAAAGGAAGACTACAAAATCAGAACGGAGAACACAATCGACGACGGCACCATAGAGGGATACACAAACAACCTCCTCTTTAACTGAAAGTGCTGCCTGCAGCCCGTTGCCCGTCAAGGAGGTACCAGTAAAAGTTGTGCTGTCTGGTCAACCATCCCAACTGCAGCTCCAATTGTGCTACCTAGTGCCCCGGGAACCAAAGCCCACCGCTATTTCAAATCGAATGAGCACTGTCAAGTTGCACAATGGTAGGCCCGATTTAAGTTCAGATACACCACGATATTGCTAGCCTAACGTGGACGCCCAAAACGCGGAATGAGATGGCAAGCCACAAGTAAGTGGTATTTCCCTATCTACGTTAAAATTAATGAGCCGGTAAAACACTTAATCTGGCCCAAGTATTGGGCAGTCCCATCAGAGGAAAATGCGTTGATAAGGCCTGTTTCCTCTGAGGACTACACGACAAACAGGGCACTGGCGTCTGGTACGCAGAGCAACCTGAATACAGCCTTTGCAAAAAACGTGACCGCACTTGAGTGCCACAACATGATCTTTGTCAGACTCTGCAGAATTTTGGGGTGGCGGTGGCGGCTTGTCCCAATTCTCATGTCCCGTTGAGGTATTAGTCGATAGATTCTGCGAAGATTCTGACGTAGGATTGTCTGACTCCTCCGCTGTATGTGACTGTATACCGTCGTTTACGTCGCTTTTCTGCTGCGATCTTGTTGCTTCGCTTTCCTGCTGCTGCTGCCTGTACCTTTTGAGGCAAATCGGGCACCTCGGGAGCGTTGGATTGCTGCTGGCCTCATCATCCTCCCCCAGTTGCGTCATTTCTTCTTGCAACGGCCTGTGCCTGAAGTGTGCATTCATGGGCATTCCAGTGAAACCAGCAGCCATAGAGTGCGGGTACATGGGGTGTCTCATCACATAGTTGTTATATTGTTGGACTGAAAAGGGAACTCCCTGGCGGCAGCTAAGTTCTACAACGTCATCGTCATCTGAGTCAAGCACTACAGCTGTAGGAAACCTTGGTAAGGGCCGCTGGGGTCCCCCGCTCTGCAGCCCTGCACTGCTGCCCTCAGAACTCGCGGGAAGGGAGTCAAGACACACGGCCTCCGTCTCTACGTCAACGACAGGCACGTCTAAACCATTGTCTGAATCTACCACCTCGACGTTGCTCAAATCAATTACTTCATTCACATCCTCTACCGACTCCACCCTACCGAGCACGCTGGTGCTGCTGCTGCTGGTGTTTCGACCGGTTGCAGAACTATCCACATTAATTGCATCGGCGCCAGAGGAGCTTTTGCTGCTGCAAAGGGCGTTTGCTGCAGTGCTGCTGCCGTTGCTAATAACGCTGGCTCTGCTGCTGTCGTTACAAGCGCCGCTAGGAATAGCCAGTGAAGGGGTATCTACTGCTGCCGGATCAGAGTTCGCAACGGGAGGCCCTTCACAATCTGCCTCATTCGCTGCTGCTGTCAGACTAGCAGCGTCAGCGGTATTCTCATCTTTTACAACTCCCCCTGGCGTTCCTTCGCTTAATGTCGTGTGAGGTCCCACTTGGCTTCCATTCGGAGAAGTTGCCATGGCACAGGACTCAACTGCTACTGTAGAAGGCGTTGTTGCCTCCGTTGCTGCCGCTGCCCTCGTTGCTACTACTGCTGCTGTTGAAACTGCAGTGGACGCATCCCCCTCCTGGGACCCAGCAAGTGGTACTGATGCGGACGGCTCTCCAAGGCAAATCGCTGCCTCTCCATCTGTTTGCAACGGTCGCGGCGGGGAGTCGCGTGATGGTGGCCTCACATGCTGTGCCGTAAACAGAGAGTCCAAATCGATATCTCCATCTCCACCCGTCCCAAAGAAAACACCAAGACTGATGCCACCCCTCTGTTCCCCGTCGGAATGTGTGGTGCCCTTTGCAGCAATACCGGTCGAAACACCTGAAAACGCATCACCTTCAGGTTCAGCAGAAACACTGGAAACATTTTCCGCTTTCCCTTCGTTCGGGAAAGAGGCTGTGTCACCTCCCAAAAGCACTCGCTGCTCATGCTCCGCCTGCTGCTGATAATGATCCTGTTTCGGACAACGCAGTCCCCTGACGTCCCCGCTGGAGACAGCAGAAGGAATCTCTACTTCCCGAGTGGTGCTCGATTCCGTCTCAGTGCGGTTTCTCTCTGCAACTGCACAGTCGCTGCGCTGCCTCTTAGCAGGATGCTCCCCAGCCTGATCCGTGCAGCCCCCTGCAGCTGTAGTTACTGTTCCTTGTGCGTCTGACGATAAGCAGTTCTTGTGAGCCGGAAGCACTACAGAAGAAAAGAAGGAGCCGCACAATCCAGATGAATTCGAAAAGGGATTTGAGGGTGACGAGTTGGTGCGAACTTCCGTCGCTTCAGTCGGAGCCGATTCGTCAGCGCCTCCGTCAGTCGCCACATTTAACACAGCAGAAAGCTCCATCTCCCCAGCCCAACGAGCAGCGCATGCACAGGCAATTCGTCTAAACACCAGGTAACAGGCAAGAGCACCATAAGTGAAAATCCGGCGAGGATGGCGTCGCTAGAATACAAGGCAGGGAAAGCTCTAGATACGGAAGTCCACACGAGGGAAGGATAGAGGAAGCCCCAGGTTGTTGCTCGATGAGAGACTAGGGTATGCCGGAAAAAGAACCTGTCAGGGGTAACAGCTCGCGAAGCCGGTGGGTACAGACAGAAGCTCGTGCCTCAGAAGTATCTGATGAGCGCTATTCATGGCAGACTGCAAAGCAAAACTGTCTGCATATTCAAAGCAACATCGTCCCATGACGCGCTAGCTGCCGCCTTAAGAGGCGACGGAGACGAGACCACGGCGGGGTATAAGTAGCTCCTGTCTGGACTCCAAAAGAAAAGTGTCAAGCTCGTTAATCGCGTTTCATAGTACAGTACCCTTGAGCCTACTGGCTATTCAGGTTCAGGTAGTGCATGTCGTTCCGCCCTCACCAAGAGGGGTCTAGATGCCCCCAATAGATGTTTTCACTTCAGTGAAAGCCTGTAACAGCAAAAGCTCTGGGAATGCATTATACGTGGAAGAAAAGGCAAATGAAGCCGGGACTGGAGCGTGGCAGACATCAACCGTCAACAATGCAGATGAAAAAGCCAGCAGAGCCCTGAGCCACGGCATCTAAAGCTGCTCACAAAACAAGCAGATCGGTGCTACCCTCAGCTACTAGATGGAAGTACTTATTCGAGGGAATAATGTGCAGATCCTGTTCGATGCAACCCTCCACACATTAGGGGTGAGTGCATACCTCAACCATGCATGCGATGCCACCGTATGAGAAGGCAAACTGGTTTGATAATAAATCAATCTTTCTTTTTATCAAAAGCAAAAACCGGTCCTGTTTCAAAAAGAATGAGTAGGAGTTACGGTTTATTCAGATTTTTCTTTACCAACAATCCACGAGCTTCTTCCAGCCCCGTCATACCTAGATAATAATGACGGATAGAACTACAAAAAGTAGTAAACAATAGGTGTGGTTGTTGTTAATACCAGGATGATTTAGATTAAGCCTTTGCACGCACTTGGTTTTCCAATGAAATGACGGATAGACGGATTGAGGTCTAACACAATAGAAATACCAGTGATGAAAATCTTATAGGGTGTGGAGAAGAACTGCATGCCACTTCCCCACAAGCAATCAGCCGCACAGTTGAAGCGCCTTCCCATCGGAGCGACGCCACGCTTTTCCATGTCGGCTGAACTTTATGCAAGACTACGAATTGGTCTGGGGAGATAACCAAGGGCTGTTAGCAGCCGCATAATTTCTGAAGCTGTATTTCCTCTCGCTCTGACAATAAGCAAAAACGGCTTCAACAGACACGGTCTGGCGCAAACGAATCGGATCTAGTCCCAAGGTCAGTGCTACCAAGTGGTAAGGGTTAGTGTTGACAGCAGGCAAAGCCTAAGGCAGCTACGGTAGCTTCCTGGATGCCCATAGTTCACAGAAGCAAAGCCTAAAGCAGCTACGGTACGCTTCCTGGATGCCCGTATTCATTCCGTAAGATTTCTCATCGGGATTTAAACTCGTTTGACAAGAAACTTTGCTGGGAGACAGGAACCCTGGGAGGTCAGTGACACTTCAGCTTGGGAAAATAAACGCACATGCCAAGTTTCTATTTTGATATTTCGGGATAATGTACGATGGGCATGTTCCAGTCGTGTTGTGGCCGGACCAAGACTTTTTTGGGCTGAAGACGCATTAACGTGGGGACCTAAACGTTATGTCTGAATAGCATGTATGGGGTCTTGCGTAGTTGGCAGTTAGACGAGTTTTTGAGGATGAGAGCCAGTTTAATGATTTTACAACATCGGAAACGTCCGAAACTGCACTTCAGCTCTTCTGGCATTTGGAGGTTAGGCTAATGGGCAAAGGTTGTTTAGCAGTATTCGAAAAGGCAGATGCATATAAAGACTATCTTGGAACGCGAGTTCGTTTGATACCCTCTTGAGGGTTGAGCAAAATAGTTAGCTGACCGGTGAGAGTTTTTGCTTTTTTGGGACAATTACATTCCTTACCAGAACCGGAAAATTCGCATCCGTTTCCTACAGGACAATCGTTAAGCTAGCCCATTCGCTGGTACCTCTTAGCACGATGGATCTCTTTTTCTTTCTGGAATCCTGCTCGGGATTGGGGCTGTGTCCTTCTTATAGGTTGAAACTGAGTAGTACGGTATTTTTTGGACAGGTAAAGACGAAAAAGAGCTAGCTTAGCGTTTTGGTCTAAAAGTTGCCCGTTGGAACTTGTTTGCATCTGGGTTCACGCCCGTAGTCGTACCAAGAACTGCTTCCTTGAGGCAGCGAAAAATCATCATACAGCTTGTGGAATGTCGCGTTACCCTTACTGGTTTCCTGCACAAGAAGGATGCTCCTCACATACCAACAGTTTCGATGGTATATGAGTGCAAGCATTGACTGTGCGAATCTAAAGCACTCCGTCAGCCTTCACCTGTTGAACAACACATCAAAGACAGCCTGCTATTTATTTAACAACTTCTGTTTGCTTGCACTGGCTGTTTTAACCAGGCAGGTCTTGCCTGTGCAGGATTGTTCGAGCGCACAATCACAATCTGTGTGGCTGTATAGAGAAAGGCTGACCAACTCATTTCGATGACGAATTGAGCCTCTTGAAATAAAAGATTTCATTGAAAGTCAGGAGAGTAACTCATGTGCTCGAGTCGTGGAATACCATTGGAGCATGAAAGGCCATAGCTCCGTCCACTGCATGCATTCAGTAGATGCATCTTGAATTTTGCTTCTCTCGTCCAATGGTTCATTGCCTTTTGCCCAAGGTGATGGAACCCACATTCGGGATTTTTGTCTCAACGTGCACTCCGCTAGGCCGTCGATACAACAAGGGAGTAGTAAGGCACAACCAACTTTCTACAGCAACCCATGGGAACTTGAGCGATCAACCGCATAAACGAAGTGTAATATTTCGGTGGTAGGCAAAACACAAATGACAAATGATACGACACTTCGGTGTCAAATTCAGTGAGCTGTTAGGAATCGCTCGAAGACCAGTTGAACCTCTTGGGGTGGCGATGCGTTGCACGCCGCTACGCTACGCATTTCCAGGGAGGCTTGTGCTTGCTTTAGGCACAGCATTATGGGCTACAGCCATAAGACATAAGGACTGTGAACGCGAAAACTTTGTGTTGAAGTCCTGATGGTGTGACACTCCCGCTTTGCCTTCTGACGGCGGCAGCCGGAGGCAGAAGCGAAGGTTCCCAGCGCCACAGCCTCTGGTGCGCCTTTCTAGGAGCCAGAAGCCAGTGAGGAGCCGGTTACCAACAGAGTCAAGCTTGCTATGTGTTCCTTAATGCCGTGATGTGGAGACAGTACCAGTTTTATCGATAAGCCATGGCTACAGTTCCGGCAGAGCTACATGGTTCAATCAGGTCTACAGTTCTTAGAAGTTCTTTAAAATGCCAGATAGGGCTAACTGAGCTAACCTAATTTCGAGTGAAAGCAGTTCTTAGTAATATATCAAGCTATTCTTTGCTGGAGGAACCAAAAGCTTAGGATAAGGTTGGGCTTTAAGGGACGAAATGGAAAGTGTCTGAAGGCAACAAAAACACTAGAATATGCCATTTGACGAAATCTTATAAAGAGTGATTTCCTGTCCATGGATATCCTCATAGATCTCTTTTCCCTTGCCATAGCTCGGGCTGAGGGATACCCTGAGGCCCTTGGTCGTTGGCGTGTGGGATTGCTGAGTTGCGACTCCGTCACTCCTGCAGCTAGCTATGGCTAGCTAGTGCTGCTCTATCCAATTGCACATAAGATGTGTAAATAAGTGTGCACATAGACTAATCACTAACGTGTTAGTTGCATATTATTAGCACTCAGTATAGCATGCTACAAACAAACACAATAAGATGGTACAACCACAACATTACTTGATATCTGAAGACACCCAGTGTACAGAGTGTCAGTAGGGCTGCCCAAACCAGCCGAAACATTTTGCGGCTCATTATCCAAGCAGGGCGGCCAGGAGGGGCTTGAAATCCCTCTTTGCATGCTATCCCACAACACACTGATTACGTCGTGTTTTGGCTGTCCTTGTTGGTAGTCCGTCCCTAGATCTTCACTTAGCCGTATTAGAGAATATAGTGTACCTCAATATCTGTAGCTATTTATGCGGAGCAAACTACAAACGGTTGCGTATATTTGGGGAGTAGTGTGGGGCTGGGGTTGTGGAGGACATGTGGCCCTTCGAAAGTCGTAAGCCAAAAACTTTTCCCTCTGAAAGGCAAAAACCCCAAAGATGATCAGAAAACGCACTCTGTCGCGCTTTACATCAATTTAAAAATGCAATAAGGGTTTATATAGGAGTAGTTGCTGGAGTTGCAAGCCACAGGGGCTGGCCGCCATCTCAGCCGCAAGCAGACGCCCTTGCCCGACTTCTATCCATCATAAAGAAACACTCGCTGAGCAGCTGGCCCGTTTCCTTAGGTTTACACTAGTTCAGCGGATTGCTGCGCTGGGAATATCTCTTTATTACGCTGGACAGACTTAGAAACCCCCGACCTCTACGTCCCGCGAAGATGGCAGCAGTCCCCACTTCTTGCCTGTCCGACGCCCAGCGCCAGGAGCTGCTCTGCACTTACGCTGCTCTTATTCTTTCTGATGAGGGCCTTGACATTTCTGCAGAAAACATCCAGAAACTCGTTTCTGCTTCCGGCGGTTCCGTTGAATCTTACATGCCAGGCCTCTTTGCGCGCGCCTTGCAGGGCCACAACATCACGTGAGCACTTTCACAGGCCTTCTTTCTTTTGCGATTTATTTTAATTATCTGACGTTTTCCTTTTGGTTGGTTCCTCTTGAGGGGTCTGCTCCTACTTTCCGATGAACCCCACATCGCTTACTCTGCCAAAGAGGTTGTGGGGAAAGCAGTCTCTCTGTGTACGACCTCTATAATTTTTCTTAGATTTGCGAAGTAGCTTTTTGGCATGATCTTTTTGTAGCTTTTTTGATGTCTTCCGGCCGGTCTTCTGCGTAGTTTATTTAGGACGTAGTGGATGTGTGTGTGTCGCCCTCACCGGTCTGCTTCATATATCCACCACGGCCCGATATGTTGAGGGTCTGATCAATTTGTTGGGAGTGTTTTGTTGTGCGTGAGTGTGTGACTGAGACGCCAAAGGGCGACAATCGGAGATGCTCTGACAGGGTGCCAGGGGGAACCAAGGGGTTACAAGTCCATTTTACCATGCAGCGTTCGGCCCCCTCGCATGCTGTATTTATTTAATATTGGCGTTGGTGTGTTTTTGCTTTGTGTGGTTGTACAGAGACCTGATCTCGGGCGCCGGTTCCGTCGCCGCCGCAGCCCCCGTTGCTGGAGGAGCCGCTGCCGCTGCTCCTGCAGAGGAGAAGCCGGGCAAGCCAGCGAAGGAGGAGGAGCCTGAGGAGGAGGAAGACGCCGATATGGGTTTTTCGCTCTTTGACTAAGGGGTCCCGTGTTAAGAGCCCAACCTCCCAGTTAGCCCTCAGCAGCCTCTCCCCTGTGAAAGCCTGCATTTCTGTTGTTTTGGAGGTCCCATGTGTTGGTAGTAAAGCGTGGAGGCTCTTCCCCTGTACATCAGGGGGCCTCCTAGGGACAGGAGTGGTTTTCTTGCTTTTCCGGCGGTTGCTGGGACTTGGAGATTGCGCGCCTTTTGGTTGGTGCTGCGAGCCGCATGTTGAATACAGATAGAGGTGCTACAGGTGGCACAGAACGGCCCAAGATGGAAAGCTCGAGTGCAGACTAAGTGCCTGAAACTAGTAGGGAAAGCAGGCAAGCAAATGGGGCCCGCCGTAGCCGGCGAAGCCACGTTTCTCGTATAGACCAAGAGGCAGTTACAACTTTGGCCAAGCCTGATTAGCCTCGGGCTGGTGTAGCAGACGAACAGTAAGGGTCCGAAAGTTGTTTTTCTATCGTTCCGTAACACAACGAGCACCAAGCGACCTTAGCGCCTTGGAGGCCCTGTCCCCAAAGGGATCCTGTGAGAGGGAGGCAAACTGAAGCGCATTGCCCGGCGTTTAGGCCGGCTGGTGATGTTTCTATTGCTTATGGCACAGTTGAGCAAGCAGCTCACTGTCCTGTCAGCTGCACGAAAGAGAAATGTCACAGAAGCCTAAGGGCGTCGGGGAGGAGCAGTTGCGGTGGCTGGTGTGAGGCGTATTCGGTCAGAGTCGAGAGAAAGGCAAAGAAACCACCAAGTGCGAGAAAGGCAGGGAAATCGCCAAGTGCGAGTTCTAGCCGAGAATGCAACTCAGGTCGGCCCAGACCGTAGAGGCACGGAGCAGCGACAGAGCAGCGAAAGACCACATGCACACAATCTCATAAGCCACAGAGAGCGCTGGCGTGCTGCTCAAGCCAAAACTCGCAGGCTACATCCTTGGCTGCTTCTTCCTCTGCTGCCTGAGCCTTGGCCTGCATCTGCCGTAGGCGAACCACAGCCGTATGAATGCAGTGGACCCCGGCAATGGCTGAGTGGCTCCCTGCGAGCTGTCTAGACACTATACGAAACCTGCACCCAAGGGCCTCCAGCAACTGCCGTGGCTTCAGCCCTAGCCGCCGTAGCAGCACTTGAGGAAGAGGGAGAGGCTCGATTAAGGGCACAGCATCGCTGCCGTCATTCTCCTCTGCAAGGGAGGAGCTTCCTGCTGCTGTCCGTTTGCCCTTGGCTCCGTCCACGGGGGCATCAGGCTGTGTCAGGGCCTCCTCGTCGCCAGAATCCGCGAGGGACCCCTGAGGCACTCGCAACGTCAGCTGGCCTACCTGTACAGTCTCATAAGGCACGGCATCTGCTGCTGTTCCTGCTGCTGTTCCTGCTGCTGCTCCACTCTGCGGGCCAGGTGTGCTGCTGCCCTTCCGCCGTGTGAGCCCTCCGCTGGATCGCCCGGAGCGGCTGGTGGGATTTGCGCCGCTGCCAGCTGCTGCTGCTCCTCCCCCTGCCGCTGCCGCTTCTCCTGCTGGAAAACCTGCCCCAGCAGAGGGGGCCCCTGCTGCAGCAGGAGCACTTGCTGCTGCTGGTGGCGAGGCAGCTGCTGCACGAACTGCTGCAGAAGGCTTGGCCTTGCGCTGCGCAGCAATGGCCTCATTGCTGATAAACACCGTGGGGCTCAGCGGCCGGCGCTGGCTGTCAAGAGGAGCCACAATAAACCAAAAAAGACGGGCAAACCGTTTCCATGCAGCAACAGCCTCTGCCTCTTCTGATGAACCGTCAGCCGATAACCCTCCGCCTGCTGCTGCTCCTCCTGTTGCTGCTACTGCTGTTGCTGCTGCGCCTGCTGATGTTTGCGGGGAGGCAGAGCTGGATAGACGAGGGGACGCAGGCGGGTAGAGGCCTGCCAGTGTTGGCAAGAAGAAGGAAAAGAGGACGCTGCAAGGATGCTTGAAGTCCACATAATGATCTCTGTTGTTGCTGCTGCTGCTGCTGATGTCCTCTGGGCCTGAAGAGGCTGCTGTAGCTACCAGGGGAGCAGTGGCTTCTGCTGGTGCAAGAGCAGCCGGAACAGCCGCATGAGTAGAGGCCTCTACCAGCTGCTGCAGCGACACCCCAACAGGCAAGGCTCCCTCCATTGAGTGGTGCCGTGCACGTGGTGACGTTGGCGTGACGCTCCCGTCGCTGCTGCTGTTGTCGCTGCTGCTGCTGCTGCTGCTGCGGCTATCACTGCTGCCGCATAGGTTGCTTCTGTGGCGCACCCAAGGCCTCTTCCTCCGTAGGCAATAGGCGCGGGAGACACCCCACTCTTTGACTGCTGCGTCCAGCACTGCATGGCAGCTCTTTAGCTGGGACTCAAATGCGCAGCGATGGATAGAACGCAGGAGCTTCTGCCGTTGCTGCTGCCGCCGCAGTCCCGTTTGCAGCTGTCGGCGCTCTTCGGGAGACAGAACCAACGCATGCGCTGCCCTCACCATCTCAGCCTCCGCGAAATCCCATTTGCATTTCCAGCGGCAGCAAGGCCCCCCTGCTGGACCACCTGGCCCATCGCCACCGCAGCAACAGTTGGTGGTGGTGGTGCTGCTGCTGCTTACTGAGGCCTCTGCGTGTTCGTGCTGTGAGTAAGGCTTCGTGCTGTCCTCCCGAGGCATAGTAAGTGCTTGTTTCTGCGCAGCCTGCTGCGGCTGGCCTGCAGCTGTGGACTGGGGTGGATGGACCTCATGGCTCGCCCCTTTAGGCTTGCTCTCTAGAGCAGTAGCGGCCCCGGCAACGGGAGCTTCGAGGGCTCTGCGTTTGCTGGGGGGATCGTGCGAGGGGCAAGGCTGCTGCTGTGGCGTGAGGATGCACTGCTCCAGCACATCAGCAAAGGTCCGCGGCCTCAGCACATTGAGCTCAGGGTCTGCCAGCAGCTGCTGGGGCAGCAGCAGCAGCGGGTAAACATCAAAGGTGAGGGGGGGCGCCACTGGGAGGGGCAGGAGACAGGAAGGGCTGTAGGGAGGCAGCGCAACAGGTGGCAGGTAGCTGAAGGAGGGCCCAAAGTTGACGAAGCAGCTGGCTCCTCCCATAAGAGACACCGCGGGGAAATACTCACCCCCTAGGAGATACCCTGTGGTGCCCGGTTTAAAGCAACATGGACTGAGGGCCCTCCCGTTCACCGTAAACTGCACCAGAGACCCCCCGGGGGCCTCAGAGACACCCGAGGGGCCTCCAGGGCCCTCGGAGAGACCAGCAGCGCTACGCAAAAATCCCTGGGCCAGACGGTCCACGTCCATTAAACAAGACACAGAATAGGCATCTGCCGCCGCTGCTGCTGCTTCTGCTGCTGCAGCTTGCTGCTGTTGCTGCTGCGCTGTCTCCTCCGGCTGCAACAGGCGAATGCAACAACCAATTACGTCTCCCTCGACTAGCGGTGGATAGCAGCAGGGCACCTCCACTCCAGCCCAGGCCGCTGTCCCCTTCAGCGTAAGAGCTACGGAGTCCCTTGTTGAGCCCAGAGGGGCAGAAGGAGGGTGTCTCCTTGTGCTCCAACCGACCCTCAAGTCGCACTGCGACGACACCGCAACTTGCTGCTGCTGCTGCTGCAGCTGCTGCTGCGGAGAGAGCCGGTGTTTCGGCTGCTGCAGCATCTGCTGCTGTTGTTGCTGAGGTACAGGACCCACCAACACCTCAAAGTAATAGGAGCCCGTAGAGGCTGCATGCGTTGCCAGGACAGCCCCGCATCCTAAATCAACAGATGCCTTCTGCCAGAAGCCACCCCCTTGGGCCCTCCCACTGCTGCTGCCGCTGCTGATGCGGACACTCGGGTGTCTGTACTTGGCGGAAAGGCGAACTCGCCGCATAGCTGCCTGCATGAGGGGCAGTGTGGAGGTCCCAGAAGCCCCTGTGCCATCCAGCCTCTGCTGCTGCTGCTGCTGCTGCTGCTGCTGCTGTAGTTGCTGCTGCTCTGGGTCGAGCAGTTGCTGCTGCTGCCGCTGCTGCTGCATTTGCTGCGTCCGCAGCCACAAACCGTCTGGATCAAAAGAGATATCCCCAAAAGCAAGGCCCACAAGTCTTGCCTTAACTGCAGCAAAGTCAGCGAAGACTCTGCTGCTGCTGCTGCTGCTGCTGCTCCTGCTGAGGCCCCCCTTGCTACGGTCGAAGCAGCGCAAGGCCTTCCGCAGCAGCCGGGGGTTCAGCTGGTGGGCCTCACACTGAAGGGGCCGAAGGCCCCTCCGCCTTTGACGGGGGGCCCCTGCTGCTGCTGCTATTCCTGCTGCAGGACCACCTCCAGCAGCAGCAGCTGCTGCTTCCACCCCCCGGCGCAACAGCTCGCGTGAGATAAGAGCTGCTAGCATCGGCAGTGGCTGTCTTTGCTGCCGCTGCTGCTGCTGCTGCTGCTGTGGAAGCGACAGCCGGAATGGAGGAGACGTCAGCGCCCGCGCATGGGCAAAAGCAATAAGGCGCTCTATGTAAGTAAGAGGCCTGTAAGGGGCCCTAGGGTCCAGCACTGGCTCAGTCTCTGCAAGATGGCCGTTGCTGCTGTTGCTACTATCGCTGTTGCTACTGCTGCTGCTGCTGCTAGTGCTGCTGCAGGAGACTGCTGTGATAAGGGCTGCCGCATCCGCAGGGGAGGCCAAAGGCTCGAGCACAGCAACGGGAGCAGCAGCAGCAGCAGCAGCAGCAGCAAACACGTCGAGGGCCTCAAGGCCCTGTGGAGGGTCCTGCAGACGCATGAGCCAGTCGGCCTCAACCCCCACAACATGGCAATCCCGGCGCCTCCCTGCAAGGCGTAGGTACACATCAGGCAGCAGCTCCCCTGCTGCTACCTCACTTCCGCTGCTCGCGCTGCTGTCGTCTGATGCATGTTGCTGCTGCTGCCCCAGCCGGCGCCGGAGAGAGGCCCCCAGAAGGGGCCCTCTTCGGCGGGTTCCTGCAGAAGAGGGGCCCCTTGTCATTAGAGAATCACCAGCAGGGCCAAACGTCAGCTTCATACCGTTACATTGACTGCAAGTTGCAGTGCTGTGGTTATCTGTACTGCTGCTGCGGCTGTGGTTGTCTGTGCTGCTGCTGCTGCTGCTGCTGCTGTAGTTGCACTTGTCTCGTTTCTCGTCCTGCCTTCCCTGGTGCTGCTGCTGTTGCAAGCTAGATTGCTTCTGAATGCATGCCCCCAAGTCCACGGAGACAGCCCCCCTCTCCGCTAACCTGCTCTTCTCTGGGACTCCCCTAGGCAGCCGAGGGAAGCCGGCAGCATCAAAGGGGCTCGCAAAGAGCTCCCTCTGAGCCTCTGCCGTCCACCACCCAGCCACCTTGCTCCTGCTTCTGCTGCCTCTGCTGCTGCTGGGAATGGTGCAATGAGACAGCAGGACCTCCGGCTGCTGCAGCAGGTCCCATCGCAGCCGAGGCAACGAAGGAGGCTGCAGCAACTCCTCCTGCGTCCGTGCTGGAGGAGACACCACCTTAGGCGGATGGAAATACAGGCCTCTGCATGATTCGCACAATGGTCTGCTGCTGCTGCTGTTGTTGTTGCTACCGTTGCCGCTGTTGCTGTTGCTGTTGCTGTTGCTACCGTTGCTGCTGCTGCTGTTGTTACCGTTGCTGTTGCTGCTAATAGTAGGTTCAGCTGGTATGGCAGAGCTGGGGTTGTGGCGAAAAACCTCTGCAGCCGCCATTGGACCCTCAGCCTGCTTCCCTTTCAAGGCCTGCAAGACACCGCTGCTGCTTTCCTCACACTGCTGCTGCTGCTTCGGTTGCCGTTGCTCCTCTGGCCCAAGGCCAGTCGCATCCGTGCAAGGTTGCAATTTGCAAGGCGCCTGATCCTTGGGACCCTGCAGCCGTTCGGGGGGTCCTTGGGCAGAAAAGCAGACGAAGGGGAGCACGAGCTGTTGCGTGTCTTGCTGCTGCTGAAGAGGGTCCTGCTGCCTCTGCATCCAAAAAGGTCCCCCCTCCCCAAAAGCTGCAGGTGACCCTTCTGGCAGCCGACCCGACATTGTCTGCCGCTGCTGCTGCTCCTATACGCGTACCAACAAAGGGTAAGCGTGGTCTGTCAGCTGCTTGGCTGCTCGTAGGGCGTCGGCGGCACAGAGGACAGGGAAGGAGAGAACCCTCAAATTAACCCAGCACCCTCGTAAGCAATAAACAAATCAGGGGATAGTCTCCGACAGGGGTGCAGTTCCCTTGGGCTGCCAGTGCCCCCGAAATCCTGGGGGGCCCCCGCTTGTGTTGCTGTGGACGGGAGGCGCTTGAAGACTCCTGAGCCTTCAGCATCTTCCCCTTTTGTTTTTAGCGATTGATTTGTGTCTCCTTTGCTTCCCATAGGCCTCCTCCTCAAAACCTTTGTTACCACCTGTCTATCAGTATGTCGCAGCCTTTTGGGGCTGCAGCCACTACAGGTCCCCCCTCTCTTATCCAAATACCCATTTTGTTGGGCCTTTTAATTTCCGATGCGTCAATTTAAAAAATTGTTGGCTGTTAATGTGTTTCAATTTGATTTTGGCCGTGGCAGCACGAGCAGGCGGGTGGATCGGGTGAACTCCTGGAGGCACTTGGGGGCTGTGTGGTTGTTATGGGGGCGAAGGGGGAGCAAGGCCCACAATTGACTCAAGGGAAGCCGGATTAACTCCGAAATGGTGCCCTAGCACTAGGTGCTGTTAAAGTACCAACGGCAGCAGCAGCACTAATAGGGGCTGCACCAGCAGCAGAATTGGCCAAGCAGCAATCGAGGCAAACGTGGCGACACTGCAGGGCCCCCCCATATGAACAAGCAGAGGAGGGTTTTATTTTTTTTTACTTGGCCTTCTCTACTGTCTCTGCAGGCGGACTCAGGCTAGGGGGCTCATGGGGGGGTGGTAGGTGTCTGCAGACGCCCCCTCCGACCACCCGAGGCAACTCCCGACTCCAGCACGGGAATCAGCTGCCTAGCAAGAGCAGCACTACCAGAAGCATTGGAAATGGCTGGTGCAGCTGCTGAGGGTCCGTCTGTCGCATTTCCTCACGGCACGTCTCACGACGAGAACGCATCCCCCCTTGTGAATGGCCATGCAGCTCTTCATTCAGCCCACGATGAAAAGCGGCCTGGGGCCTTTCAGTACAAACAGAATGACGGCTGTGAACTGGCTCTCCTTCCTGCTGCACTCTGCCCTTCGCAGGAGGGTCACAGCAGCAGAGCATATGCTGGGGGGACATCCCCCACCCCTCCCTACCCGCTTGCGGGCCCGCTAACTGGGGGCCCTTGGTACCTTAAAGACGCAGGCACAGTTAGAGGCCAGGCGTCGCCAGCCTATGCGCTGCTTCAGAGGGCGCCTCACGCCATTAGAGACATCTGGAGTGCCTCCTTTGAAGCCAAGAAATTCCGCAGACGGTGAGGCCGATTACGATTACATGAGAACGCGTTTATTTTATCATTCCGGGTATTCAATACCCTTTGTAGGCGTACTTATTATATGAACTTTTTTCCAAGGGGGGAATCGAACCACCAACCTTCGGAGCACAACTCACTGGCTAGAGGAAGATTCGGGCGACTCGATTTTCCGATCCCCTTAGGCCCGCTGCACGCAGCAGCTGAGGGGCGCTCAGAAGGCTGCCATTTGTGTGTCTCTTCTTTGGTTTGCGCTTTGGGGTCTCGTCTGTCTCCTCTGCTTTTGTTCGCTTTGCTTTGGGAGGTCAACTCGGGGCCTTGGGGTTTCCTTCTTCTTTTGACATTGTTGCTGACGTCTCTTTCCGCTTTTGTTGCTGCAGGACATTTTTGCAGCAGATTGATCTGCGTGCTGTGTGCTTGTGGGTCTCTGAGCTGCTAGAAGAGGTGCTGCTGTCTCCCACTGAAGGCCCCACAAACTCCGCCGCGTTCGCTGTTAGAGCTGCAGTGTATGGGCAGCTGCTTCCACAAATCATATGGGCTATGGCAATTGTCGTTTCACGCCTTACAACGATCACTCTACAGGTGCGGCGTGCTGTTCCTGGTGGTGGTGCTGCTGCTGTACGGAAAATGCAGTGCTTCACATAATTCTATGATTGTCTCCCGCGTTTCTCTGCAGGAGGCGACGGCTCTTTGGGCTCGGATTCAGCTGCTGGCCTTGGACGCAACGAGCAGCAACGCAGCAGCAGCAACTGGCAGCTTTAGCAGAGAGAAGGCTTCCAACCAGAAGCACCGCGATCCCCTCTCTGCTGTCTACGGCCCCTCCCGTTCCGTTGGCCACCGCAAACGCCGCAGGCCGCCGCCGCAGCAGCAGCAGCAGGACTACAGGGAAGACACGGCAGTGGAGGCAATGAAGGCAGCCGCAAGCAGCAGCGTAGAACCAGATATGCTGCTGCAGCAGATCGCCCGCGTCCGTGGATCCTCCAGCCAAAGAGACGCCGAAGACTCCAAGGCATCCGTTCTTCTTTCGAGGCAAGTAAAGTACTGGTGATGCTGCCGTAGTGTCTTCTCATGCTGCGACTGTTGCTGCCGCTGCTGTTGCTGCTGCTGCTGCTTTGCCAAAGAAAGGCACAACAGCAACTGCTGCCATGGATCGTGTGCATGTTCTTCTCAGATTCGTGGGTGGGTTTGGCGGTGAAGAGGAGACATCTTTTAGGGCTTCCAGTGTCTCCTCTCCGTTTGCTGCGCTGCGCCAAGATCTGCTACAGTTGGGGGCACTGCGGTGCCCGGGGGGCGGCGAGCTGCTTTTTTGTGGGGACTCCTCTATGGGCAGCAGCACGACAAGTCTTGCTGTTTCTGTGGTTCCTGAGGCAGCAGAAGCTGCTGCTTTTGCTACAGCGCCAAGGGCCGGTAACAGCAGCAACAGCAACAGCAACATAACCATTGGACAAGACCGGTGGACGTTGATGCCTTGGCAGTCTGCTGCTGCTGCTGCGGCGGCGGCACTGCAGCATGGGATATCCCGCCGCAGCTCCTTCAGCTCCGTTGCAAGCGAGCTGTTGCCTCCAGGGCAGCAGCAGCGTCAACATCAGGATCTGCTCCTGCAGGGGCCCCTCTCCTTTGAAGTCCCCGTTGGTGCTGCTGTAGATCCTGTCGTAGCTTCTCCCTTCAGGGTGCAGCAGCGGCCGCTTTTGCCCTCTGAGCCTTCATCTGTAGGCAGCGGCGGCAGCAAACGCACGGGGGTTTCGGCTGCCGGTACACCCGACCACGGGTGGGTCCCTGACCTGCTGCTGCAGCAGCAGGATATGGGTTTAGGGGACTGGCAACTACCAGAGGAAGAACCCAGCTGGCAGCATGGCTCAGCAGCAGCAGCAGCAACAGCATTAGCAACAACACCAGCAGGAGCAGAACCAGCAAGCGACGCCAAGCAGCTGGACCTGGCGATCCCGCAGGAGCTGCAGCTGACAGCTGGGGGAAGCCGGCGGAGGCGGAGGAGGACGCAGCAGCAGAAGTTGCAACTGGACGAGACTCTCTGCCGCTCTTCCTTGCCTAAAGTAGCAGCAGCACGACAAGGGAGCAACAGACACGGAGACGGCCAAGCCAAGGAGGCAGCAGCAGCAGCAATAAGGTTGCTCGAGGCCGGCACTGATGATGGAGAGGCCTTAAAGAGAAACTTCCGCTGCTACTGGGGGATACTAGAAAGACAGATGGGCATTCGGGCCTTTCTAAAACACCAGCACCAGCAGCAGCCGCAGCGGTTGATTCGTAAGCGGCTTGACGCCAGAGGGACCGCAGCAGCACACCCCCAAACGATTCTGGTAGCCCGTAAGCCTGAAAACTCCGCTTGCGTTGGTGCTGCTGAAGGCCCCCTCTGCCTCATGCAAAACCTGACCTGCTTAGGGCTATAAAGTCCCTCCACTCTCTGCTTCATCGTGCTGCTGCAGACACGAAACAAAAGACCTTTCTTTGTCTTCCTCTCACACCACGGAAGTAGATATCATTATCTTTCAGTCCAGCTGTCTGTACATAAATGTAGGCGCGCCTGTGCTGCTCGTGTTTCTCTATTAGAACAGCTTGGCTTGCCTTTTGTCTCCTCTTGTTTGTTTGCTTCTTCTCTTCAGATTATTTAGGAGGCGGCGCTTTGCTGCTGCCTCTCCCGTCCCCTGCTCAAGCCGCAGCGGTCGCCGTGCGTGATTTTTTCCTTAGAGACTCCGCGGTAGAGCAAGTGCTGCAGGGACAGCAACTTGCTGTTGCTGCTGCTGCTGCTGACGATGAGAATCTCATTGGTGGTAGTGCTGCTGCACCTCGCACTGAGGGCAGTGGAGCTGCCCAGGCCTCGCAGGCAGCAGACGCAGCAGCAACAGAAGCAGCAGCAGCAGCAGCAGCAGCAACGCTTGCTGCTCGGCGGAGGACGTCTTCGTGGCTTGACAGACAAAACGTCCTTAGGGGCTTTGATAGTCCCTTGCCCCCCGCTGATGCTAGCGAAGGGGGAGACGAGGCAGACAGATGGGGAGACAGCCACTGGGGGGAGGGGACGGAGCAATACCAGCAGGAGGAGGAGGGGGAGGACGTTTTGAAAGATCCATTTGACGGGGTGTCTACTGAGCAGCAACGTCGCTTTCTCGATGACGAGATCCCACGGCCGCCAGCCAGGCCTTCGGAGGACCCCCAAGGCATTTATAGGAAAACAGACGGAGTTCGAGTTATGGTCTGTCCATCTGCTGCCTCAGTAAGTTGTCTCAGTCCCCATGTGCTGCTGATGCTCTTTCTGCTGGCTTCAGGTGTCTGTGTTGTTAACTTGTGGTGTATTTCCCTTGCTGCTGCATTTTGTAGTACTGTTTGTGCTGTGTGTCTGCAGCTGTACGAGTTGATGGAGAGTCACTTCATGTCCGGTGCTGCTGGGTTCTATTCGCATTCCTACAGCACCCCTCCTCCCCCTCCCGCTGCTCCGCCTCCCTTGGATCTCTCGGACCTCCTCAGCGGCCACAGCCGCCGCACAGCCGCCCGCGCCTTTCGGGACGCCTTGACGCTTCATTCTCACGGCCTCTGTACCCTCAAGCAAGAGATGCTGGAGGTTCCAGCTGTCCCTTTAGTAGCCTCTGACGACGACCCCTCAGCGGCAGGAAGACGGGCAGGGGGGACATACTACCCACGTCTTCTGATCCTTTCACAAGTGCGTGCTGACAGCAAACTACGCAGGGACAATAGGGCTGTGCTTCTCTATAGGGAGGAGAGAGTGTTTCGGTTGGCCCAAACGGATTGTCTTTATGCGATGGTTGCCGCTGTCTCAGGACGCTTCAGAGGAAGACCGCAATTTTTTTGCAAGGCCAGCAGCGGCAGCTGCTGATGCTGCTGATGCAGGGGATAGCACGAGGACGCATGGACAACGGCCATCCAGCAGCGGAGTACAGGCCATCAATGCGTTCCATGTTGACAGGGCTTTGGATGAGGAAACCAGCGATACTCTCATTGCCCCTTTGGTTCCGCAGCAGCATGCGGCTGACTTGAGGGAACACGCTGCTACTGTTGCCGCTGCTGCTGCAGACGCCGCTGCAGCCGAAGCAGCGGGCACAGGTGAAGCCCCCATCACCGACGAGCAGCTGGAGCAAGCCGTGCAGTGGCTCGTAACGGGTCTTTTGGATCGGCTTCAGGAGCAGGCTAGGCTTCATGCGCATGAGCTGGTCCACTGGTCAGCACCAGCACGCAGAACGTTACTGTCTTGCGGTGTACATACACTATATATGCTATATATAGCCCTATCTATTTCTATCTACGCCTATCTGTAGTCCACGAGTTCGAAATCTTGAATACCTTGTGATGTGTGCATTTTCTCTCGGGTGTCTGTGCACAGGTTTGTTCGCGAGATGCTGCCGTCCAGCTCTTTTGCTGACATTGCGTCTCCTACTGCATGGGAAGCAAAGGCTATCTACGCGATTTGCACTCTCATCGACGAAGGTGTTTTTGTTGCTAGCGCCGCTGCCCCCAGTGAGGCCCCCGTTGGATTGGCAGTTACGAACCGAGGCCTTCAAAAGGGGACGAGGGCTCTGGATTGCCCTTTCTGGCTGGAGGGAGTTGCCGATGTTGACTAAGAGGCTCTGAGATAGTTCCGGGCAAGGTCGATTGCTGACTCTTGCGGGTACAGTGTGAGTAGCGCTAGCGCGTTAAGGCCCTCAAAGATGCAAGGACATTCCCGCTGCGTGTAGTTGGTGAGACGACGGGCTGTCAGGACTAGTCAGGACAATAAGTCTCAAGCTTAAGCAAGCAAAAGGCAGCGCTGCTACAGCTCTACTGTTTTTGCGTTTGGTAAAGGTCTTCATTAGCGGAGAGCTGGTGGGTCAGGCTTGGATGACGGACGCCCTGTACCCTCGCGGCTTCCCGCGTTGCTGCCTTTTTGGGAGATGGCCTTGTGAATGCCTTCGTCCTCAGAGGGAGAGAGAACCGTTGGGCGGCCGCAGCGCTTGTGCTGCCTGTGTGACAAAGCGCCGCAACAAGTTGGGCCTGCAAAAAAATTCGCAGTTGCTGCGTTTCAACGCACAAACACCGAATAGCACAGATAGCTTAATCATCCACGAGATTCGCCGCAGCAAATAACGCTATTTACTAACATACCCCTGCACCAAACAGTGGGCACAGGCTGTGACACAACTTCTTCCCCTGCGGATTATCTGCACTCACACAGCATGTCCTGAGCGGGTATCTGCTAGGGCCTGAACAGAAAAGTCGCTGGCAGAACGGGACACTCAAGTGCCACTAGTACAGAGTGGCGATGATGGCAAATTTAGTTGACGAAATCTTCGGCAGGAACACTTGTGCTGCATACGGTGGTGCCAATTATGAACTTTCCCTGCAATGTAGGCTACTGCCGACCTGCAAATAGGCATTTACGCTTTGCTGGACGTTTGCTTTTCGCGGGTGTCCCACGGTTCTCTCCGTACAGCGCGGCTCTGTGGCGCCAGACGCTGTGCTTTTCCAGGCCGAGCACATGGAGGGAGACAGCAAAGTGGGCATTCTGCGAGCGTTTGTAGGTAATACTTTCGTAAGGGCTGGCTGGGAGGAGCGAGCCTGGCGTGGACAAGCGACGAAAGTTGGTGGTGGCGACTGGCAACGGCAAAAGCGGGGGGGAGGCAGCCCCTCTATGCTCCGAAGGAGCGTCAGGCGCTGCAGCAGGGTGTAGAGGGCCTTGTTAGTGGATCCTAAGCCGTTCTGTAATAGAGCAGGGAACGCGCAGGAGAACCCTTCACGCTGTATCGACGCTTGACGCTATTCGAGGACAATACGTAGGACGAAAACGTGGAAGGTGCACCATAAAATCAAACGCAGGTCGATGCGTAGGCTTCCACATACCAGGGCTCTTTGATGGGGAAGCGTGGTATAGCTCCTTAGAACATTTCCAGGGGGAGTAGCTGCCCTTTTCAGATCACTTGGGTCCCCTGAGTGCAAGCATCGCCTAAAAGTTCGTTATGGAAAGAGACAAAACGTGCGTCTGCCGGGAATCGAACCCGGGCCACCTCGATGGCAACGAGGTATTCTACCACTAGACCACAAACGCTCCGTCGACCACGCTCCCATCAATGGGGCTACTCCGATAACCCAACTTTCATTATAAAGGAAGCAAGCATGTGGTATACATCATGAACTGTTGTAGCTGTACTCAAGTGCGTCTGCCGGCAGACCACCCCAATAATCCTGGTGGCAACGAAGTATTCTACTACTAGACCACACACGCCCTTACAAGAATAAGTGTTAAACCCCCATCACTACTCATTTGCATTCCACTGAGTTCCCGTTCTGTCTGTATCTCCTGTATATCCTTCGCCAAAGCCATTACTTGTAAGACATTTTGGTATCCTTCGCCAAAGCCATTACTTGTAAGACATTTTGGGATTGGAAAAACGTGCGTCTGCCGGGAATCGAACCCGGGTCACCTCGATGGCAACGAGGTATTCTACCACTAGACCACAAACGCGCCAACCTTGACCATTCGCGTACGGGCACTACATCGAGAAAGCTGATAGAGAAGTGAATTAGGAAAAAATAGTGCCCTAAATATCTGAGGGATTTAGACCTGCCCGAAACACAAAGTGGTGCGCGGGATATGTCAGTAATTCACGCAAAGAATTTCAGTGCTGCCAAAAGATAGAAGAGCTTGCGTCTGCCGGGAATCGAACCCGGGTCACCTCGATGGCAACGAGGCATTCTACCACTAGACCACAAACGCGCCGACCGACACGCTTCTCTTAGTAGCCCTACACTCATGTGAATCCACTCTTTTTCATTGAGATGCAATTTCCCAGATAGCTTAGTGATTTAGGCCTGACCAAAGCATAGAATGATGCGCCAGATTTCCCAGTGATTTGAGCCTGCCAAAAGCATACTACTGGATAGGTGCAACTAACCAGAGCATAAGACAGAAAAA